>JAXQQM020079769.1:0-154225 GCA_034641835.2 Pinus albicaulis | reverse complement strand
TGCATTAGATCACTCTGGATCTATACTCTTGTTCTGACTTTGAGCCATTATCATTGTCATGTTCTCTATTATTTTCTTTGTGAGCTCCCTTTGAGTTCTATGTTTTTTTGGGTTTTCTACACCAACAAGAGAGAAATTTTAGATCTGAAATGTTGAGGACTTTCAAGAACCCATCCCATTGAGGAGAATTGGAAACACCTTTCTTGTTTTCCTCTCAGGTGCCCCTTTAATATAAAAATTCTTTCAAACATATTGTTCTTGTCTTATCTATTGGATGCATGGAGCAACATTTCATTTTTACTGCTTAATGTTGTTTTATGCATAGATCTGGGTTTGTGCAGCTTTATTTGGATCAACTAACTGTAGATTTGAAGATATTGGTAGCCATAATTGATGTTAGGGCTATTTGTTATGCGTAGCTAAAGTGGTCTTTTTCCGACAAAAGATTCATACTAATAGATATGGTGACCAATCTAGGACAAATGGTGAGAGGTCATATAATTGGATAAATAACCTAATATATTCTTGTGAAATGATGTTAGGCTTGGCCAAATTAATTTTGTTATTTAATCTTGATCGATTAACAATGGCCTTAAAAAAGTACCAATCAATATTTGGTGGATTAGGAGGCTTATTCTTATGTATAGAATCATTACAATATTTTCCCAAACATAAGAGATCGACATGTTGGTCAATTTAATTGCTTAAATTTTAGAATTAAATTATCAATATAGGAGAGTAAACTTAGAGATACTACACAATATGTGAAGAGGTAAGAACATTAATGGGCCTTCTATTCTATCAATGAAAAAAAAAAAAAATATATATATATATATATATATATATATCACAAGTGTTAAGTTCCTATATTAATAGTGTAGTCCCTTATTATGTTAGTGTAGCCCCCCTTATTGTTATTGTTGTACCCCTGTAACCCCCATATTGTTACTATTGTGCCCTTAAATTATTATTGTTAGGTCGGCTAGGCTTACATTGTGGCCCCACTAGGATTACATTATGGCCCCATGGACTCCTATATAGAAAGGAGGTTTTGTAATTTGTATCATCCAAGAATTGTTCATTCATGTAAAGTATTGGAGGTTTCCCCCTCGAAGTGGCTTATTTCTAAGGCGTTGATATCTCTTTTCTTCTATTTTTGGAGCTGGTTTCACAACATTTGGTATCAGAGCTTTGAGATTTTAGGGTTTCGCTGCTCCAAACAGGTCATCGTGGAATTTTCACTATAATTTTTTTTCTATGAAGGTTCAGAATCTGCAATTTTTAGAGTGCAAAGAAAAAATCCTAAGGAACATCGTCATAAAATTTCAGAGCTTGGTTTGCAATATTTTCTGAGATATGATCTGTGCAAGTTAGGTCATTTTGCAGGCTCCTGAATTTAACCTAACCAGGTCATCGTGGTATTTTCGTAATAATTTTTTTTCTACGAAGGTTCAGAAGCTGAAATTTTCAGAGTGCGAAGCCGCATTCTTGAGGACCATTGTCACAACATTTCAGATATTGGTTCGTAAAATTTTCGGAGATATGATCTGTGCAAGTTAGGTCATTTTGCAGGCTCCTGAATTTAACCTAAACAGGTCATTGTGGTATTTTTGAAATAATTTTTCTTTACACAGGCTCAGAAGCTGAAATGTTTAGAGTGCGAAGCCGCAATCCTGAGGAACATTGTCGCAAAATTTTAGATATTGGTTCACAATATTTTTAGAGATATGATTTGTGGAAGTTAGGGCTTTTTGAGGCTTCTAAATTTCATCTCAAACAGGTGAACTATGAATTTCATTAATTTCAAAGGATAACCTAACTTAGGGCTTTACATGAATTTTTTATTTACTTAATTATTATGAAAACAAGATAAACAACTACTTATGGTTGTTTGTACTAGGAGATACTATGAGTAAGTTTAACATAGTCGGAGACCAATGTAGGAGAATATATTTTATAATAATCCATGAAAAACACAATTCTTACCCATTGTATGGAAACCATTGGAGAATAGTGACATAAACATTTGGATCAAAAATATTGTAACTAACCTATCTACACCACTAATACTCGAGAAATTTCGAGTTTGATTGGGTTGAGGGTTGCTAAGAAGAATTTGATAAGTAAACTTGATAAATATAGGTTAATTATAAATGCTTGACAATATATACCTCATTGAATAGGAAGTGTTGGGGTCCTAGTGATTTGGCAGACTGGCATACCAAATTACAAGGAAACATCAGAACCACTTTGGAATCCTAGGATCTAGCCCTCATGGATTCAGAGAGGGATCTCTATATGTAAGTATTGTTTTCAAAGATATTTATTTATGCTTAGTTATGATATTAGGCTAGTTATGAAGTTCAAGAGGTTGTTTATTTTGTTTTGGTTGGGAATCATTAACTGAGAAGGTCATGTGAAGTGAAGAAGGAAGTAAGTGGAAGGATGTTTTAGCATGGGAAGACAGTGCTAAACCATTGGGCTATGGATTCATAAAAGGGTTTACTCACACATCAACTATCCAAGAGTTTTCAAAGGGAAAGTCATCTATATCAGAAGATCTTTTAAGTTGATTTTGTGGTATGGAACATTAAGGAGTGAAATGAAAGAAGCAACATGTAAGAAAACAAAGGCAGCCTAAGATCAAGCAAGGACTTTTAACCTAACCTGCTTTTGGCATACACTCACGAGAAAAACATATAAGATAAACATAAAAAGAAACCTAAGATCAAGCAAGGACTTTAAACCTTTCCTGCTTTTGTCCTACTCTTAAGGGAAATCTTCAAAACAACTTTTTAAGACCAGACAAGGGACAGGGCTAACCATAAACATCCTTGATTAAGACTCTACTTTGCATGCAATGAAAATAACATTCAAGAAACAACATCTCAAGTTCTACTCAACAAGACATGGGCTCACCAACCTTCTCGATTGGTTATACTCTATTGATATCACTCTTAAATACACATTTAGAGGAAAACATACAGATAAAGCTTATCAGTTAGAATTAGGGTACTTTAGAAGTAAATCCTAATCTATATTTTACTTCTTTTTATCAGAGAATGTGAACAGAGTGCAAAAAATAAGGAAAGCAACAAATACAATGAGGAAACACGTCACCAATGATTTAGATCAGGATCAAGTGAATCTGCTGGTGTATTGATGTCCAAAACCAGTTACATAATTTGAGCCCAACAGCTTTTACAGTCCAATTCTTCTCTTCCCAGCCTACTATATTACAACTACTCAGTAACTTTAACTCAACAACAGTTCAGCAATTAACAATATTCCAATCGTTACAATGAATTTTCTTTGAATATTTATAGGTGAAAGAGGAAGAACGCTGCTGAAATAGTAATAAATATGAATTAAGACAGAGTTGGAGAAGTGTTTGAATGCCCATTCCGCTCAATGACCGTTGCATTAACTTTGTGTATCATTTTGGTAGTTTTTCTTGTTTTTATGCATATCTGGTAGGCAGGTATTTAACTCTTAAGTGTATTCTTTGAAGCAAACCGTGGTAGGAAGTACTCGGTTTGACCTCCATGACAAGTAAATTGTCAGCTTTTGGGTTCTGAAGCCCCACGTCTACTTAATAACTATTCTTACAGTTTTTAAATGAAGTCTCTGTCATACGGATGGCTGTCATAGTGTCTTTGAAAAGCAAAGCAGACTGCAGGTTTCCTTTGGTGGAGTAATAGTATTTTTAGATGTGGCAATTGAAGCCTTTTATGCTGATCTGTCTTATCTCCAACGTGTACAGGTGGCTCGGCTTCTTCTATGCTAGAGGGATTTATGTGTGATCGTGTCCATTAAGACACTGATTAAGCTTGGAATTTCGACCCCTCAGACCCTTTAAACACTAATTCTTTTGGCTGCTGGAGACCTATGGATAAATCCACCATTAAACCTACACATGATGACAAACTCGTTAAGAAATCCCGCGCTTCTTGGTTTGGCTGCAACATAGGGCTCAGGCGTGGGCGGAGGAGCGTATGCGGAGGAGATGAAATGCAGGTGGAGAAGGCTTCATGGAGAAAAAACATACGAAAACTGGTTCAAAACTGTATTTGGTGCGAAATTAGGGATTAGCGGTTTTGCAGAAGCCGCGAATGGTTTTCACGTGACCCTCGGGTGGTAAGTGGTTTTCATTTGATCGAGCGCGATCCAATTAAGCAAAGACGTGTGGCCTTTGTAAAATTAGCAGTATCGCACAATTTCTGATTGTTAAATTTCGGATGGTGAATTCACGTGATATATAACGTAGACCGTTGGGTCCTGGGGGAAAGATCTAATATATATAAGGGAAACTGATGGAGACAGGTGCATGGTGAGAGTTTTAGTGGGGGCCAGGTGCCAACCGATGACTGGATGAGGGGTTTGCGTAGTGGAAGATGGGCCCCGGTGAAGTTGGATACTCGGGTTTGATCGAGGCCGTTGGATCATGTAGATCAACATCCACGATTAGTGCAGAGGGGCGATGAGTATATATGGGCCAGACGATCAATGGATAGGAGGGGAGGCGTAATAGCCGTTATATCAAGGCTTCAGGCCTACGATCTACGACTAAGATTGATTGGTGGAGTACTAAGGTGGGGATAAGGGAAAAGAAAGGAAGGAAGGACGGGACGACGAGGGTGAATTTCCACCGTTAGATCATGTGGATCTATGGCCAAGATCTCATTGGAGTGTTGATATCGGGGTGGGAATTTTATAAAGAAAATGTGGGTTCTTCATGGAAATTCCAATGCGATGGGGGCTTAAGCATAGGCGCTGGGGTATGGTCATGTGGAGGGATAAGGTGACTAGGAGCGGAGGGAACAACGCTAAGGAACAACACTGCTAGGGAACAGCAGCTTAGGGCACAGCAGGTTAAGGAACAACACGGCTAAGGAACAACAGTGCTAAGGAACAACAATTAAGGAACATCATTGCTAAGGAACAACTAGTGATTGCCTTTTTTTAGAAAACACCATAAGGCTTCAAGAATGAGTAATTTTTGCATGAAAATAATATCTTGAAGGCTCAATATTTGTTTAGCCATCATTTTCTATGACAAAAACTTGCTGATGGCTAACAGTGGCTCTAGTTGGGGATGGCAGCTCCTTGGAGGTGTCAAGAACATCAAAAACTTTGACTCTGGAATGTAGATCAATGCTTTATCCTTGACAACTATTTCTTTCTTGATCATCTTGCTTACAAAAGATGATATGTATTGCATTATATCAAATCAATTTTTCCCAAAAACTACCTACAAAGCCTACTTTCCTAGTATTTTTTCTTCAGCAGAGTGCACTTGGACTTGCAAACCCTTTGAATTCAACACTTTATTCTTTTGAAAACATGAAAACTGATCTAAATCTACCCTTATTTCTCCATTAATTCAGATTAAACAGTTGAACTCATCGCTTCTCTACCTAATCTACTATCCATCAGGATTAAACTGTCTGACAGATCTGGAATTCTCTATATTCTAAAACAGAAATTGAAACACAATAGAATCAGGATTAAGCTTTCTGATTTGCTGTGGGACTATGGCATAAAAACAAGCTACTCATAGACCTTTATTTGCAAAGAAGAGAAACAAAACTTGGATGGCTTAAGATCTGAAAATTACAAGCCTCCTTCATTCTTTCTTTCAGCTCTGATTTTGATCTTTTGGAGCTGTCTTTCTCTTATTTTCCTAGTTCAAGTTTTCAGCATATTAGAACCAGTTCTTTTCCTCCTTTTTGGCTCAGTTCTTGATCTAATTAGAGCCATATTTCTTTTGATTCTCTGGTTCAGATTTTGAGCGTATTAGAACCAATATTTTTCTATCCTAATCTAATCTACTCATAAGCCAAGATTAAACTATTTGGCATATATTTCTTCACTAACCTATGAGCAGTAAATTTAAATCTATCTAGCCATGATTAGGCTGTATGACTAGATAGCAGTGCTTCTTTAAGTAGTGGCATTTAAGCTTGCACACTTTTAGACTTTCTTTCTTTTTGGTATGGGGCTGTAACTTTCCTTTTTTATAATCTGTCGTCTTTTCTCTTTTTCTCTTTTTTTTGTATTTTTCAATTTTTCAAAATAAAACAAAGCAGTGATATTTACAATGGAAAATGAAATCTTTAAACAAAAGTTTCAACAAAAATAATGTTTGAGCATCTTGAAATTGACAGGACCCCCAAACAGGTCTGTACCATCCATCTCTTGTATAAAAAATGCATTATTACCAATAACAGATTGAATAAAGTAAGGGCCTTTCCATAAATTTCCAAACTTGCCATGTTTGCCCTTATCTTCTCTCCTGGAATCCCATTTGAGTACTTTGTCACCAATCTTGAAATCACTGGCCTTTGTCCTCTTATCCAACAATTTCTTGATATTCTCTTGTATTTTCTGTGCTCTATTATAAATTTCCTCTCTGGTTTGCTGAAGATGTATGATCTGATTTATCCTTCTCATCATGTTATCTTCCTCTGATTGTATTTCCTGGACCAACTTCATCACTGGAACTCCTAAACTGGTGGGAAAAATTGCATCTGCTCCATAAAACAACTGATAAGGAGACATTCCAATTAATTTCTTTGTTGTCAATCTATCTGCCCATAAGGCATGTCCCTGCTTGTTGTGCCATCATCTATGATTTTCTTCCAACAACTTCTTTATTATGATTACCAGGCTCTTATTGGAAGATTATGCGAGTCCATTACCTTGAGGGTAATAAGTTGTAGAATGACCAAGCATAATCTAATATCTGTGATAGAAATCAACCATTTTTTTAGAACCAAATGCAGTAGCATTGTCAGTGATAATTTTCCTAGGACAGCCAAATCTAGACAGGATATGATCTTCAAGGAATTTTATGATGACTGAGTCTATGGCATTCCTAGAAGGGATGGCTTCTATCCATTTGGTGAAATAGTCATTGGCTGTGAGTATCCATCTATGTTGGGAAGATGAGGCAGGATGGATTTCCCCAATGAAGTCTAGGCCTCACTGCTGAAAAGGAGCTTCAACAGTGATTGGTTGAAAATGTAAGGGAAGCATTTTTCTCTTGTCTTCAAAGATTTGGCATTTGTGGCAGGAAAATATCATTTTGTGGACATCTTGAAAGAGGGTGGGCCAGTAACAACTAGCTCTAAGGATTTTATTAGTAGTGGTTTTCCAATTGAGGTGGCCTCCACATTCTCCTTCATGAAACTCATGCTTGATCCTCTCTGCATCAACCTCAGGCAAACATTTAAGCAATAAACCACTGGCATTCTTCCAATATAAACAATTATCTAAAATGCAGTAATGAACATCTTTTAACTTTAAGAATCTTGCCTTTGTTTCAGACAAACCAGGAGGGGCATTGAGATTAGTAAGCACATACAAAATATCAACATACCAAGATGAGTTGAGGAAATTATCTTCAACAAGTGGAGCTGGTAATGTTTTAGACAGTTTGATCATTTGAGGTTTGTCTTTACTGCCTATATTCCATTCCTCAATATAAGAATCAGTGGGTTCTATTGTTCGTTTCTTGGCAACGTCATTAAAATCAAACAAGTCTTCAAGAGGCGCTAGTCCTTTGGGTAAGCCTTTGTCTTTGGACTATAATACCTCTATGTCTTCTTTTTCTGAGTTTATGTATTCTTCTATTTGGTTTTCGAGCTCACTGGTTAGCAGATTTATTTCTACAATGGGATGAGGTTCTTTTTGGTCACGATGTTCCTCATCCAGACGGTTTTTATCATACTTTGAGTCCGAATTAGGCAATTCAAACTCATTTCTGAACTGAAAAAAGTCCTCTATTTGTTTATCTCCCTCAAAGACCTGCCAATATTTTTCATTATCTGGGATAGCTGGCCTATATTTCACTTTGAAATTGAATTTCTTTTTGTCATAAGGTCTTTGACATGAACTAGCAGTGCAAGCCAATCTATTGGCAAGGATGTTTTGGCTTCTAGGGACAAAAACAAGTTCATATTCCTCAAAGGTTTGCAAAAGGTCCATGGCATAATTTCTATAGGCTCTTAGTCTAGGATGTTTGGCAGTGTATTCTCCATTTATCTGCCTAATGATCAGTTCAGAATCTCCATGAACAACTATCCTCTTGGCTCCTAATTTCTTTAGTAACTATAGTCTTAAGAGGAGTGCTTCATACTCTACTATGTTATTAGTGCATTGGAATTTTAGCTTGTATGCATGGCTTTCAACATAATTTTTCTCAGTGTTGTGAAGCCATACACCTGCTCCTGCACCAGTTCTATTACAAGACCCATCAAAACTCATACTCCAAAGAGGGCTAGTTTCAGACATGGTGTTATTTTCATTGTTGGCCTCTTTGTCCTATGTGTTCTGACTATCATAATGCAGTTCTATGGGTTCTACAGCATGTTTGGGTTGGACTTGTTCCTTAAGGTTTTCATGGAGTTGAGGCCTTTCTTTTTGACTCCCTTGATTTTCACTAAGCTGATGGATAGTGGTTGCTTATGCTCTCTATTTTGTTTGTTGAAACTTTCAACTTTGGCACACTGTTTGAGAGCTTCTCCCTCCTTAATTTATGTTATGCTGGGTGATTGCTCACTATCCAACTCTAGTTCACCAAAGCTTTCATCATTGCAAAGAATGAATGAGTCTAGGTCTATGTGGATAGAATAAAGAGGGGAATTTTTTTATTTTTCTTGACTGCTCACCATAAATTTCATGTGTGATTCCCTATACAGTCTCCTAAGTTGACTGAAGACCGGGATGGTGGCATATGTCATGTCCATTTGCATGTTACCTTGCATCTTAGCACCCCATGATCTTGAAAGAAGCATGCCATATTTGGGGGGCACATCAGCCACTACCACATCCATCACTATGCATTTGGCTAGGATCTGGGTCAAGTTCACACAAAGATCTTTGATCAAGCCTAAGCATTTTACTCTGTTGGAGTCAAAAGAGTACAAATATTTGTATGGTATGGTTATTTCAAGGCCTAATCTCTCCATTATTACTTTGGGCATGAGGTTATGTGATGCCCCTGAATCATGCATAGCATTGTGTAAAATATTATCATGGATATTCAAACTGACATAGAAAGGAGGGACCACTCCTTCCTAGAATTTCCCTTCAATTTTAGGACCAAATAAAAGGGTTGGCTAATCATCATTGAGGTTGAAAAATTCATTATTTTCTTCTATGTTTAAAGCTTTCAAAACCTGACATTTATATACATCTTGAGTGACTAACTCAGTGAGGGGAACAGAGATTTTGATTTTAGAAATTTCACTTTCTAAACTGAAAGGGAACTGATTCTTTGAAAGGTTCAAATCTGTCTTGTTAGTTACTAATTTACCAGCAAAATCAGCTTGCTGGTTTTCACTATGTACATTAGTTAAAACAGTTCTTTCAAGGGTACTAGCTGAAGTACTAGTGCTACTGGGGCCAACACTCGGTTTATCAGCGTTCTGAGTGATTGTGCCCTTGCTTTTACTAGAATTTTCAGCTATTTTTTTGTTGTTTTCAGGAGCCCCTTTAACCATTTTTTTAGATCTGTTCTTAATAGCAGTCTCAGAGGTTTTTGTTTGGGGAGTTTCTTGTTTCTTTTTTCTTTTGAGGTCATATTTCTTATGGACCTCCATGATTGCATTCTCAAAGCCTTGACTATAATCTTCAGATTCTAAACCTTCATAATCATAATATGTATATGCGGCTTGGTCATCCTCTGTGAAGAAGGCAGGGTCTTCATTATTAACTCCTAGCATGTTTATAATAGTTCCCTCTGACTCTTCTATCATTCCCTCCTCTTCATCAACATAATTTTCTTGAAATGGTGATCTGATTTGTTGATCAGAATCTCTTTGTTTCATCTGAGGGGGGTTTCTCCTAAAGTTCTGGTTCTGATTTTGAGTCTGGTTCCTGTTTTGGGCACTTGTTTGGACAGCTAACCTCTCCATCATTTTTTCTAACCTATCTATGTTCTTGGCTAGATGGTCTAATTTTGAGTCAAATGTAGAAGGTGCAGTGTCCTCTCTATATGTCACTTTTTTTTAGTCCTCATCCTGGCTCTCTTTTCAATTAGATTAGCTTCCACACTAAGAGCTCCCTTCTGCATGTCTTCTAAATTTAAGGGATCCCTTTCTCTAAGTTGATAGGCCATTTCAAGATCAAATCCTTCAGGAAATTTGGCGAAAGCTGATCCTTGTGGAGGTTTTAAATTTGGGGGTAGTGCGTTATACACACTATTGAATCTAGTGCAATAATTCTGAACACTCTCCCCAGGGTTTCTCTTTAGGTTGTTGTAATCTGAAAGTATTTGGAGTGGATTCTTCCTAATTTCCCATTTGTCTGTGAACGTTTGATGTAAAGAAGGGAGATCATGAATACTATGAGGAGTTAAGCCTTTAAATCATTTCTTGGCTTCTACTCCTAAACTTAGGGAAAATATTCTCATCTTAATGGTCTCATATTCTATTTCCATATAATAAAAGGCATCATTCATATTGTCTACATGTTGTTGAGTAGTAGTGGATTCGCTTCCAGTGAAATGGGGAATTTTAGACTGATATTCATTGGGTAAAGGAACCATAGGCTGTGGTAACACTAGGGGAGCATACCATGCTGCCATGATAGTATTTTGTGGGAGTAAATGAGTGGTTTGAATAGCAGGTATATGGATGGCAGAAGTTCTTGGACCAGAAAGAGACTGTTGAGCAGATTTAGGGTGAGAGAGACCCAAGTAATGAATGAAATGGAGATCAGGAGGTGTGGATGGAGGGGTTTCTCTGCTACTAATATGTTGACCACTATGTGGTGGTGAAATTGGAGGCTCAAATTCTGTCTGATCTATACCACTAAGTGACTTAGTTCTTGGTAAATTACTTGGTAAATCTAAGTCAACTTGAGTATCTGATAGAGCTGTAAGGTTTTCAGGCACTGAGATAGCTCTATGAATGGGTCTGATAATAGTTGGATCCCTAGATACAGGAGACTTCCAAAGAATGCTTTCTGGATTATCAACTATTTCAGGAGGATTTGGGTTAGGATAAGCTCTGGTATGGATTCTTCTTGAAGCCAGTATGTTAAGTTTCAGACCCAAAAAGAAGAAAGTTAGCCAGATATAACAATCTTTAAGAGGCAAACTAGTCTTTAACAAAGAAACTTAATCCTCAGAGTTTCCTAATCATGGGTGTGAACAATGTTTTTATGGTAGTGTGGGTTTCCCCCAGTAGAGTCTTTGTGAAACCAGGAATAATCAGTAGGCCTACTGATCACCAGTGGAGTATTTTGATCTTTTAGGAGTTGTGGAGTCACCAGGTGGATGATTTCAAATGTTCAAGATGAGTTGCTGTCCACCACAGTAATTAACTACTAGTCTAAGGATGTTTTGGGTTTTCTGAGTTCTTAAGGATGTCTAAGATAGAATTTTACTCAAAATTTCCCCAGCAGAGTCGCCATTATGTTGGGGTCCTAGTGATTTGGCAGACTGGCATACCAAATGACAAGGCAACATCAGAACCACTTTGGAATCCTAGAATCTAGCCCTCCTAGATTCAGAGAGGGATCTCTCTATGTAAGTATTGTTTTCAAAGATATTTCTTTATGCTTAGTTATGATATTAGGCTAGTTATGAAGTTCAAGAGGTTGTTTCTTTTGTTTTGGTTGGGAATCATTAACTGAGAAGGTCATGTGAAGTGAAGAAGGAAGTAAGTGGAAGGATGTTTCAGCATGGCAAGATAGGTAAAAAGAGTGCTAAACCATTGGGTTGTGGAATCATAAAAGGGTTTACTCACACATCAAATATCCAAGAGTTTTCAAAGGGAAAGTCATCTATATCAGAAGATATTTTAAGTTGAGTTTGTGGTATGGAACATTAAGGAGTGAAATGAAAGAAGCAACATGTAAAAAAATAAAGGCAGCCTAATATCAAGCAAGGAATTTTAACCTAACCTAATTTTGGCATACACTTATGAGAAAAACATATAAGATAAACATAAAAAGCAACCTAAGATCAAGCAAGGACTTTAAACCTTTCCTACTTTCGGCCTGCTCTTAAGGGAAATCTTCAAAACAAATTTTTAAGACCAAACAAGGGACAGGGCTAACCATAAACTTCCTTGATTAAGACTCTACTTTGCATGTAATGAAAATAACATTCAAGAAACAACATCTCAAGTTCTACTCAGCAAGACATGGGCTCAAAAACCTTCTCGACTGGTTATACTCTATTGATATCACTCTTAAATACACATTTAGAGGAAAACATACAGATAAAGCTTATCAGTTAGAATTAGGGTACTTTATAAGTAAATCCTAATCTATATTTTACTTCTCTTTATCAGAGAATGTGAATAGAGTGGAAAACATAAGAAAAGCAACAAAGACAATGAGGAAACACATCACCAAGGATTTAGATCAGGATCCAGTGAATTTGCTGGTGTATTGATGTCCAAAACCAGTTACATACTTTGAGCCCAACAACTTTTACAGTCCAATTCTTCTCTTCTTAGCCTACTATATTACAACTACTCAGTAACTCTAACACAATAACAGCTCAGCAATTAACAATGTTCCAACCATTACAATGAATTTTCCTTGAATATTTATAGGTGAAAGAGGAAGAACGTTGCTGAAATGGTAATAAATATGAATTAAGATAGAGTGGGAGAAGTGTTCGAATGCCCATTCTGCTTAATGACCGCTGCATTAACTGTTTGTATCATTTTGGTATTTTTTCCTGTTTTTATGCATATCTGGTAGGCAGGTATTAACTCTGAAGTGTATTCTTTGAAGAAAAACGTGGTATGAAGTACTATGTTTGACCTCCACGACAAGTAAACTGTCAGCTTTTGGGTTATGAAGCCCCACGTCTACTTAATAATTATTCTTACAGTTTTTTAATGAAGTCTCTGTCATAAGGATGGTTGTCATAGTGTCTTTGAAAAGAAAAGCAGACCGCAGGTGTCCTTTGGTGGAGTAATAGTTGTTGTAGATGTGGCATTCAAAGCCTTTTATGCTGATCTGTCTTATCTCCAACGTGTACAGGTGGCTCGGCTTCTTCTATGCTGGAGGGCTTTATGTGTGATCGTGTCCATTAAGACAATGATTAAGCTTGGAATTTCGACCCCTCAGACCCTTTAAAAACTAATTCTTTTGGCTGCTGGAGACATGTGGATAAATCCACCATTAAACCTACACACGATGAAAAAATGGTTAAGAAATCCTATGCTTATTGGTTTGGCTGCAACAGAGGGCTCAAGCGTGGGCGGAGGAGCGTATGCAGAGGAGATGAAATGCGGGTGGAGAAGGCTTCATGGAGAAAAAACATGCGAAAACCGGTTCAAAACTGTATTTGGCGTGAAATCAGGGATTGGAAGTTTTGCGGAAACTGTGAATGGTTTTTACGTGACCCTCAGGCGGTAAGTGGTTTTTGTTTGATCGAACGCAATCCAATTAAGTGGAGACGTGTGGCCTTTGTAAAACCGGTGGTATCGCGCATTTTCTGATTGTTAAATTTTGGACAGTGAATTCACGCGATATATAACATAGACCGTTGGATCCAGGAGGAAAGATCTAACGACTATAGGGGAAGTCGATGGAGAGAGGTGCATGGTGAGAGTTTGAGTGGGGGCCAGGTGCCAAGCGATGATTGGATGAGGGGTTTGCGTAGTGGAAGATGGACCCCGGTGGAGTTGGGTAGTCGGGTTTGATCGGGGCCATTGGATCATGTAGATCAACGACCACAATTAGTGCAGAGGGGCGTTGAGTATATGTGGGCCAGATGATCAATGGATATGAGGGGCAGCGTAATATACGTTAGATCAAGGCTTGAGGCCTACGATCTACGACTAAGATTGATTGGTGGAGTAGTAAGGCGGGATAAGGGAAAAGGAAGGAAGGAAGGACGGGACGACGGGGGTTAATTTCCACCATTAGATCACGTGGATCTACAGCCAATATCTCATCGGAGTGTTGATATCGGGGTGGGAATTTTATAAAGAAAACGCGGGTTCTTCATGGAAATTCCAATGCAATGGGGGCTTAAGCATAGGCGCTAGGGTATGGTCACATGGAGGGATAAGGTGACCAGGAGTGGAGGGAACAGTGCTAAGGAACAACACTACTAGGGAATAGTAGGTTAAGGAACAACAAGTTAAGGAACAACAGGGCTAAGGAACATTAGTGTTGAGGAACATCAGTTAAGGAACATCACTGCTAAGGAACAGTTGCTGATTTCCTTTTTTTAGAAAACACCATAAGGCTTCAAGAATGAGTAATTTTTCCATGAAAATAATATCTTGAAGGCTCAAGATTTGTTTAGCCATCATTTTCTATGACAAAAATTTGCTGATGGCTAATAGGAAGGAACATGGGTTTATCCCTATGTAACTATACAATGACAGAAGAAAAACAAATCACACATATAAAAACCATGACTAACTTACTTGAAGAAAGGGCTTAGAAGATATAGACAAGTAGAGAAATATTTGAGAATGGATATACTATCCTCGAACATATGGCCAATGGTTATAACTAAATAAGTTACATTAAATATAAATAAATACCTAAATTCAATAAGTAACTAAAATATATGAATGTCACATTATTCGTTGATAAAGAAATTATTCATTTACTCAACTAAAGATATGGAAAACTCGAAAAATAAATTCTTTCTAAGTTTGGGATTTTTAAGTTATGAAGCTACAATAGGCTGCTTGAACATAATTTAAGATGACATTAACACAAGTAGTCCATTGCATTGGGAAGATAGAAAAGTGTACAAACACGTGATTATATATTTATAAATAAAGTTTCAATATGAGTATTAAAGAAAAACTTAGTACAAATACAATTGTATACATCAACAGAACTGAGCAATCGCATGCTTAGAATTTAAAATCTATTAAAACACCTAAGGGTAAAACATTATTCCGTATATGGATATCATTTCTAAATACCAATGAAATCCTTCAAGCTAGCACATAATTTGAAACATAAGTAAAAAGAAGTTCAAATGATAATAAAGTACGTAGAATACTCTTGAGTATTAAGAAAATTCCACAATATTCATGATAGAGTTAATTGTAATTTATAGAAAATAAAAGAAGAAACCTCAGTTACTATGCTTTGCATAATCTCTACAAAATCCTAAAAGAAAACAGTAAAATTTTACTCTCAATTTTGCTTGATAAGGATCTCTTTTCCCATTGAAACTCCAACGCTTGTTGGAAGAGGGTTTTTATAAATATTATGATTACTATGGAAAAAATAAGACTATAAATGATGACCTATTTTTCTACATTATTAAAATAAGAATGAACTTTTATGTTACTTGTGGCTCAGAGTGACCTAAGGAGGGGCAATTTCTAAGTTCCCATGAGGAAACCTATAGGAAATCAAAAGAAAATATTAATACCGAATAAGCATGGGTTGGAGGCTTTAAAATGAGGACGTAAGCATCCCCGTGGTGAAAAATTTGAGAAGAATTCACCGTAACAATGCTAAAGTGAAATAAAATGAAGTTGTCAAGGCATAAAAGACTTTAAAATGAGGACGTAATCATCCCGGTGGTGAAAAAGTTGAGAAGAATTCACCATGTAACAATGCTAAAGTGGAATAAAATGAAGTTTTCAAGGCATAAAGCCCCTAGCAATGACAAATTACCTATAAGGTGATGTAAGCCCTTTTCGTTGAGACCTGTATCAAGAAATATAGAAAAAATTCCACATTAATTTCACACATGCCTACATGCGAAGAGTTAAGGAAAGTTATAAGATCAATAAATCTAAATGAATAACCCCCAAACTAAACCAAGAGGAAATTTAAAGAAGTTGAAGGAATAAATAAAACTGCTATGAAAATTACCTAAATAAAAATCGTCATGTGATGAACAATGGAGCTAAAATCTAGAGTTGAAACTTAAACATATCATGTGAAGGAAAGTTTACGATAAATGATAGGAATCTCATTATCAAATATGGGTAAAACATGATTCGATGAGTAAAAGCTCGAAGTCCCTTCAAATATTCTCAAACTTGCACAAGAAATTTAAGAATTTTGGCAATCAATAAATCCAACAAAACCCCAAATAATTCAAGAAAAGAGACAATATTTATCAATCCTATGTAATAAAAGAGCAACCATTGTCTGTAAGGTTCTCCATGCTAATATCAGACCACAAGTAAATAATTTGTTGTAAGAACCACCACCAATGTATAACAACAACAATTTTTCCTTGAGGGGAACATATATATGATTTCTAGGTAAGAGCAGTGTAAGGAGCCTATTAGTATGAAAATAAGAGGGAAAAACCTTCATGAAACTTGCAAAAAACCTGACCACCAAACTTGACAATGCAAATGACAGAGGAGATTGGGGCACGGGAGGGTAGTAATCGTAACTAATTTCTAAGATATCTTACACCATCAAACTCCTTAATGGATCCCAACTAACCACAACTAAGATATAACTAAGATATCATGTAGCAAAAAATCTAAATATGTGATACATTTAGTGAGTGATACAATTATTTGAAGTAATGTTTCCATGTGTTATTGTGAGTTCATGTGTCAATGTAGAAGTTGATGTTCCCTACCTCTGAGTTGTAATAGCTATCTAGATCCACGTTGTAATAGCTATCTAAATCCACTTTCTTAGGATATGGATTTGTTAGAGTCAATAATATATATATATATATGTAACTATTGTGATCAATAAAATATAAGTGTTTTGTGTTATGGGAATTGCATTTTACATATAATTAATATTTAAAATTTTAATAGGCGATAAAAATATAACATCATCTTTTGTTTATAATTATAAGATAAAGTTTATATTAAAAAATTAATCTCCAAATTTTTATTAATTACATTATGACAAAGAATGTGTCAATATGAAATGAACACTAATCATTGTTTGAAAATGTGAAGTTGGGAAACACTTTTTGCCCTTTTTTGAGGTTGAAAATTGTAATTTTCTATTTTTTTCAACTTCAACTCCACTAAACAAATATTTTTATCGCAAATTATGCTTTGACATAAAAACAAAAATTGTAGAGAATTGTCTTACCTCCATACTGATATTTAAAAAAAAAAAAATATTGACATATAGAGGGGTAAATTTGTTGTTTACTAACTGTATATACTTGAAATTTTCAGGCAAACATAAATAGTCACTTTATTATCCTTAACTTTTTTTAGGGAAGGTTATTCATTTTTTGGAAAAAAACCATAGCATCATAATCTGCATATATTGCACTAGTGCACAAACTATTTTTTGGTAATTTTCGGATCAAATCACTATTTTTTATTATTTTTTGAAATTGACGAAGACAAAAAAACAGTGATGTTTCAGTACATTTTATTATCCTTTGATTTTCTTTTCAATGTGATCGTCAATAAGAAAAATGAGAGTACCCTTTTGAAGTAGATAGGGAGAGGAAGTGCACTATGATTTTTTTAAATTTTTTGGTGTCCTCATTTGAAAGTTATTGAATTTTCATTCAGTGCAATTTTTCGAACAATGAAATTCCATAGTGACATAGTTTAGTAAAAAATTAATAAAAAATTGAATTTTTTAACGAAACTCCATAAATCTCACATCATCAAAAACTAGATTTAGAGACGAATCTAATGGTACTTGGTCCGACATATAACATTTTGTTTTTGTAGGTGTTCTGTCCCTCCAAAGTTGCAGGTTTCTCAAAACTGCAGAGTTTTCTGAGTTTTTCGTTGACCAGAAACTCTAGGCTGAGATAATTTCTCGGACGAGAAATTTTTAAAACTCTCGACCGAGAAATTTAAACCAATTTAACCCGCCTAAAGTTACTTTAATCGCGCGGGAAAAATCTCGGCCGAAAGTTTAAAAAAGTCTCGGCCGAGAGTTTGAGGCCGAGAGTTTGCGCAATAAAACTCTTGGCCGAGAGTTTTGTGACCACAACTCTCGGCCGAGAGTTTTCAAAACTCTCGTCCGAGAGAATTTTAACTCATGTTAAACCCGACCGAAATATTTAAAATCTCTCAAACGAGAGTTTTGAAAACTCTCGGCCGAGAAATTTAGTTGACTTTTTTTCTCGGCCGAGAAATTAAAAATTTCTCCCGAATTCTAACCATCCGCCAAAAAGTGTTTCCCAACTTCGCGATTACACGAGCGGCTATATTTATTTGTGTTAGGTTTATAATATTTATCTTTTAGGTTTAATATTATTCCTCTTGTGCTTTTAGTATTTATTTTCTTGATTTATAATATTTATGTTAATTCATATTTATAAATAAATATTTAATTAAAATTAATTAATTAATAATAATAAAGTTTTTTCATTTATTTATTTAATCAAAAAAAAATAAAATAAAAATATTTATTTATTTAATAAAAAAATAAAAATAAAAATATTTGTTAATAATTATAATTATTTTTAATAAACGAATGAATGTTAATCAATATTTATTAATTAATAATCCTAGTAAATTTAATTTACAAGAATATTAATTAAAAATAATTATAATATTATAATCATAAGAACTAACAAAGCTACCTAGCAAAGGTTTTTGAGGCTTAGCTTAATTATTGAATTTTGTGAAAATATGAATGAGATCCTACATTTGAAAATTCCATATTACATCTATAAATATTATTTTTAAATAAAAATAATTTTTTTTTATTATTTCCTTTAAAATAATTATATATATATATATATATATATATATATATATATTTTTTATAATTATAAAAAAAAACATTAATTTAATTCAAACCATGTATAATTATCACAAATTAAATAATTAAGCTATGGAAATTGAAATATATTTCTAATCCATTTTATCATAGTAAATTGTGACCATAAAAATATATTTATTATTACTAAATTTATAAATACTATATCAATTATTATTATAAAATTTATAAATGCTATATGAATTTTTTATAATTACTAATGGGCTTAAAATATATCATTGATAGTGGATCTAAGAAAACAAATTACCATAAACCCTTCCTACCATTTAAACAACCACGAAAACGACAATAATTATACAAACAATTATACGCATTATATTGTTGAAAATCGGGGAAACTCGAGAGGTTTCGGTGATGGAGTATAGACAGATCCATCGAACCACGGTGCGGCTCAGGTCGAATTCGTACCGTATAGGTCTATTTTGAACCGAACCACAGCAAAATGGAAATTCCAGAATTCAATTTGACGTTAAAATCTTAGAATGGTCCAATACAACGCTTTAAACTCTTAGATTTGCTCATTGAGGTGACCTGTTCGAATTATTGAGGTGAATCTTAGATAATAATATTAGTAATATTAAAATAATAAACTGTAAACATATATCAAGCACATTAATTAAGTTAGATTTTAAATATTGCTACGAGTGATATAGTGGAAATTCATCTACCACGTTGCTTTCCCATTATAAAATTAATTCTGTCACATACGGTCATCTGCTGGGCCTCCATCACTTCCAACATCTTTTCAACGACTTATGTGGAAAGCCTATTTTTTCGCTCAAAGTTCAAACGATCATATGGTGATGCAGTAAGGAGGCCAATGACTAATGCAATTCTAATACAATAGTATTGGTCAAAATACTAATACGATTCCATTAACTAGGTTTTTTTTTTTTTTTTTTGAGAATTGAAATTTTCCCAAAATATTTCTCAGTATTATTCGTGTTATGTCATTGCTTCTCTTATGATTATAATTATGTTATTTACTTTACATTTTATACATGACAGCAGGTCCTTCGGGATTGGCTAGCCGACTGAATAACGAATGACTCAAGCTCCACTTTCCCAAGCAGTAGTGCGAGTTGCCAAGGATGCCATTCCCCGATGACTTCCCAATATATCCGTCCAAGGAGCTAGCCTCATATTTTTTACGGGATTTCTTAGTAGCAGTAGATGTTAAAAAAAAATTCAATGTAATGTATCCATATTATCTTCCTGGTTTTCTCCGTAGGAGTAATAGGAACAGTAGATGTTTGAAAAAAAAATCATTGTCTTTGGCCAATCTCGAAGGCAACACATTTTTTCAGACTATAAATTATTTAAGGTTGATGGGTAGTATATATCTACGTTAGATTTAAATTGGTTTAAATCTAAGTAAACATATAAAGCCCACCAATGTTAAATAACCAGAAATAATGATCGCCCATCTAGAAAGAGTTTCTAGATTTCCACCAAATTGTTGTATAAATAATATATGGGCATAACTAAAGAAATAAATGTGTAAGAAAATCACATGGTGCATCTGTCGGGCGTCACAACATTAGTTTATGTAATCTCTATGCTCTAAGAAATGACATAGTCGATCGAATGGCCATAGATCCCATTTTCATGTAATGTTTTCGTAATATTAGCGAGTACAGCGGCTAACACTTGTTGATTGACTGAGTGTTTGACTGCTTCATTCGTACTAGGTATGAGCTCGGATTTAAAAATCATCCTTTCAGACCTAGTCTTTGAAATTTGTGGTATTAGATTTTATGTTAAACTAGTCCTCCAGCCTTCTGCCTTATTGCATCACATTTCAGGGATATATAAATATAATTCGAAACGTTAAACACAATCAATATTTACATCTCATACCGGTTCTTCCTCGATAATACCAGGTTTTCGTTTGGGTATTAATTACGCACACTAGTCTATACTAGAATTGGGTTTGACGAATTTCAAATCTTATGGATAATGGATAATGAAGATTTGATAATTTAGAAAGACTATTAGAATTTGGGTAGAGGAGTTTCAAGTCGTTAAATTATGGATAATGGAAATTTGATAATTTAGAAATAATTTTTTTTTTTATAGGATCTAAAAAGTATGGAATTGTTGGAAATATTGAACAAAATAATACACAGGTTGTGTTTCTCCAAAACACAGAGAATACACAAACAATGCGGAAATAATAGTCAAACACAGACAACGAATTACACAGAAGAGGAAATTATTCAACTCTTTTCTATTTTAATTCATTTCATTCTCTTAAAAAACATATGAGAAATTAAACAGGTTTTATATAAAATGGCCAAAGCTTGAACGTTTAAAGCAATTCAATGCGAGATCGGACATTTAACAACAAAATCGTCCTCGGCTCTGTTTCGTTGGTTATACAGGAAAACGCGTACACAGAACACAAAACAACGGACCTCAAAATTCATGCAATGCGGTTCAGAAAGCACATTGCGTCTAACGCTTCATCACTTCATCGCACATCAGCGATCTTAACGTTTAGCATATGTGTGATACGGGAAAACATTAAACTTTGCGATGTGTGATGTGACTTGGCACATCGCATCGCATCCAGAACATAATAACCTACGGGCGCTATTCGTTAACTCTTGAGTTTTGCGACGTGCAATCTGTGCTATCCTCCTAAGCTTGACACGGGCCCCCTCTGCGATCGCATCGCAAACAAAACAAAATAACTTGTGGGTGGCTCTTAAAGTTAAAAATTATAACTAGCGAACTGCGGGTGCTAAAGCAGTGGTAAGTGCGGTAAAGGTTTAAGGTGGTCTTGCTAGATCGCATTAGCGGAAACTTAGTTTCGGCGGAAGCCTTAAGGGTTAAAACTTAAATCTTACGAAGTGTGGTTGGTGATGTGAAAAGCTTGGTAAGTGCGAAATGTGTAAATCAAAGGAAATGGCGGAATACAAAGGTTTGTGGCAGATTTCAAATGTGATGGAGGCAAGTGTGGGTCCCATCGATATCACATCGGCAAAAGTTTAAGTTTAGCAAAAGGCTTAAAGGTTAAAACAAAAATGTTGCGAGTGCGAAGTTGTGGGCAACAGTAAGTAAATGTGACAGGTTGGAAATAAAAGCAGAGTGTGGGCTTGCAGGTACTCTTCTTTATTTTGCGTTAATTCCTTCAAATTTTTTAAGACTAAGGCATGTCCTTCTTTTAAAGGAAATTCAGTTCCTTTATAGGTACATATGTATTCATGGCAATGGTTGAGATAGTTCAAGCACTCCCATATTCAAAATTAGCATTGTCAATCATTCCCAGGACATTGTGAGATAATAAACTTCTCACTCCCAGTAGCTGTGAGGATATCCATGTTGTTCCTCTGACATGCCAATGTGAAACAATTTCACCATTGTTAACTTCATTCCTTTATAAATAGTACTTTGCATCAATATGTGGCACATTATACCCATGCAAAAACAAATTATTTAATGATACAGACATTGAGTTATTATCACAATAAATTGTAATGAGATACTTTGTCTTGCTCATGACATAAATCTCTCAAACATCATATGCCCCTACGTAATAAAAGTAGCAGTAGCATCTTGACATTTCTTTGCTACATATTCAAATTGATTTTATAATGAAACTATTATTTGCTTCTTGGAAATATAGAATGGATCTTGATCTAAATGAAAGACATAGCCAGTGTGCTCTTTGTCATCGTACTTCATTTGAAAATATTATTAGTATAACCAATCAAATTAAAATTATCAATCAGATATAGAACTGCTCCTTTGTTCATTCACATATCCAATATTCTACTGCTTGTATTGTACTCCTTAGGTGTCTCATCGTTGGATATCAAACTTCACGCATGCATTATGGGTACAATTTGAATCAAAATGCATTTACAGGTTATAATAAACTTCTGTGCTCTTGTAATGTGGATTGACATTCTCTGGGTGTTCCTTGCTCAACTTTAACTTTATGGCAGTCTGAGATTTGTTGCTGCTTTGTTGGCTTTTATATTGAACCTCTTTAAAACTTACAACACTGCAGCTTGCAGAATAAAAATGCCCTTACTGTTTGATCTATATACTTCTATGCCAAAAATATTAATGACAGTCGATTTATTTCAATTTATATTGTCTGTTGCTTACAAAATCAACAATAAGACTTGTCATTACTGTGAAAATAGAAATCATCTACATATAAAACAACAATATTAAGTATTTTTCTTATTGTATATATTTTCTTTGGTCTTGATGTGGATTCACCATCACCATGTATAAAACCATTATTCTGGGTAAGCATCAATCCTGTTGTACCATTGTTTTGGTGCTTGCTTCAACCCATAAAGACTTTCTTCAACTTACACTTTGTGTTCTTGGCCTTCTATGTAGCTAGGAGGATTTTCCTTTTCCACCTCCTCTTTCTGTACTCCATTCAATAATCTGCACAAGCTTCACATCCATTTGATATTGGGTGTTGACTTTTGTTGTCTTGCTATGGACAACATTGTGTATACATCTCCATCTTCAGCTTTGGTGCAATTGTTTTCCTTCTGTGTTATCTTCATATTGTTTAAACATAGCCTTCCAGCTCGTTTTCTTTGTGCCTTTCTATCTTGTATTCAGTGTTTTCTGGTCTTTTGAGCCATTTGTCAATAACTTCTTTTTCTTGTGGAAGGTCCATAACTCCCATTGGTCATTCTTTTCTTCATTCATTGCTTCAATCCACTTTTTCTTCTTTTACTACATCTTCAAAATGGATTGGATCCTTCTTTGACAAAATAAAGCAAATAAAGAAATTTGAACCAGCATTACCTATTTACTTCTTCTTGTGTAAATTTATTTAAATTTCCGAATCTTGGTCTTCTTGTATTTGTTGAATATGTTCTTGGGTGCACTTGAAGTGAGGAGATTAGTGATCCTGTGTGTGCTTGGAAAACATATGTAGTTTTCATTGTTTTTCTATTGATTGAACCATGTTGTGCTCTTTTGAGCTTGTGTAGTTCTGGACAAGGGAAGAAACCATTGGCAGGAATTATTTATTAATCATTTCTCTTTGTCTTGTATGAAATATACATGTCTTCATTCTATTTTAAATATTTAATAAAATTAAATAAATAACTTATGCAATGAACTAAGCATCTCACATTTATGATTATTACTTTCTTGTTTGATGAATTATAGCTTGTGACCTTGAATTCATCACTATATCCAAAAATATACATATAACCTTCTTGGCATCGCTTCTCCCTTAACGATCAAGTTTGCCATGCATATACCACATCTAAATATATCTCGTAGAAGTGACGCTTGCTTTGTTCCACTCCATGCTTCAACCCTGGAACTCTATTCTGCTGCTTTGGTTGGACATACATTTAAAATATAAGATGTGATTATTGATACTAATACTCATTTTAATGGTTGCCTTCAACATACTCCTTTTATGCTCACGCTAGTCCTATTCTTTGTTCTGCTACCATTTCTTTGAGTGTGCTATAACAGCAGTAAACTACTTGTGTATTCCATGCTCCCTGACATTAAGTCTTTTGAGATATATTCTCCATATACATGGATTCTCAACACTTTTTTGCAGTGTCCTACTGCTTCCTCATGTGAGAGCTTTGGAGAGTGACAGAAACTGTTCAAACACTTCAATTTTGTATTTTAAAGACAAACTACTACTGTATGTAATCATCTATAAATAAAACATAATGATTGCTGGCTAACCAGTGGTATTTGCATTGGTCCTAAATATGAGTGGACAATCTCTCTAAAGTCTCACACCTGCTATCCTTTCCTTATTCAAGGAAATAGTTCTCTGTATTTGTTTCCCAAGATGCGGCCTTCACATGGGATCTGGTTTCTCTATGAGTGGTAATCCACTTTACCATCCCTTTTCTGTCTAACAAATTCAAGCACTTAAAAATTCAGAAAATTAAAATCTCCAGTTATAACAAATCTCTGTACTTTCATTTCTTCTTGAGAACTTTCTTGTGATTATATATAACACCTCTTCTTCATTATGATCTTGAGAGAAAACATCCTATTGCTTGTCATATGCACTTTTGCAATGACCTTTCTACTTGGAGGTATATTCATGATTATGCACACATCATTCTTAAAAAACATATTTATGCTTGTATTGAGTTTATCGATGGCAAAGATTTGGCTACAGGCAAATTACATATTGAACCTGCTTTCAACTTCTTCTCTCTTCTTTTCGAGGTATTTTTACTCTTCCTTTCCCCATGAAAGAAACTTTTATAAGTCCCCGTTGTCACTTCACTTCACACTCTCCTTGATTGAAAAAATTGCTATGTTTGAAATCATATGGTTACTACAACTTGAATCTAAGAACCATAGATCTTCTGTTTATTTTCTTGTGCTACATACAAAGTTAAAGCATATTCACTGTGGTTACGATTTTCTTTGGTGAAATTTATATTATGTTTCCAATACTCATGTGTCATTTTCTTCTTTCTACATTCATTGGCATCATAATTTTGAAATAATGACATTGAACGGTTATCATGCCTGTCCTTGTGTACGATTTTGGCTTGAGCATTGGCTTGGATTTTGATTCTTGCCTTTTCACTTGTCTCGCATGAGGCTACTTCTTCCCTGTCTGTGTGGGCTTTTCCTCTTCCTGGGCTGATTCATATTCATGGAGACAAACCAAAGGCATTTGTGTCTTGATGCATGTGTGGGAGAGTTCGTTGCTCTGTGATAGATTATGATTGTGAGACATCAATGATGCATGAATCTCATCCATTGAAAATTGCTTGAAGATACTTTGTCTCCTTCTATGGCCACTATTATGGCATCAAATCTTGGTAGTGAGGTCTTTTAACATTCTCCCTGTTAATCATGCTGCTGATGCTTCACTGGACTTTGATTTTTGGTAATCAATCCAGTGTCACATGTGTGAAGAATGAGTCTGTCCTGTCCCGGACTCTTTCATGCGGAAGTTTCAAAAATCTCTCATTAGCATTTAAGTTTTTTCTTTCTTTACTTTTCCATACCTTGGTAGGGTGGAAGGTATAGCTGCTAGACTTTTTTGTTGTTAAGTCCTTGGGGAAAAATACTCATGTGCTACTTGGAAAATATGAAAGAGGGCTTGGAGTCCTTCTTCTATTTTCTTTCAAAAAATCTCTTTGTGCTTAATAAACGTGCAAGTCTTCTTCCATCTTTGTAATTCTTGGAAACCATTATCCACTAAGCTCCCAAATATATCTTGTGAGCAAATAGCTTGCCATTATATTGCCAAATAAGCATAATTCTTACCATTGTTGTAGTAATTGTGGATTTTCAGGAAGCCTTTCTTCTTGTATCTTAATTTGTGTATGAAAAAATATCTTGTTGTAAAAGCTTTCCACTATTGGAGACTTGATTCTAAAAACAATCTTACAATATTTCTTGGTTAAGAATGTGTTCATTATATTGAAGGCATACTTTCTCTAATACCATGTTGAAAATAATGAACAAGCTATTGCAGGATGCGATTTCTACAACACGGAAGAATACGAGTTAATACCTTGGTAGAAAAGTTTGCTAATTAACGGAAGTGGTGAAAGCAGTGAAAGCAGGTTAAACGATTGATACTAGTGGTACATAGAAAAGCCCTTAAATCAAGAAGATAAAGCTACCAAAGAGGTGAGAAGAAGAGTGCACCTGCCACTGTTGAAACAACAACGAAGTTGATTTAAACTACAGATATAGCTAATAAGCCTAAGTTAAATCCGATTGAAAAGGAAAAAGAAACAGTTGAAGTGCTGGATAGAAGCAAGCACGAGAAAAGAACACATATCCTCTGATGATTGTAAATGAGCAAGAAAAGGATATGAGAGACCGATGATTGAAGGTAGAAAACACGGGCATCACGGATGCAACAAGCGAGAGAAACACAGAGATTGGATATCAAAGAGAAATACAAGGAAATCAAGAGCTAAGAATGAAGGTTAAAGAATGAAATTTATTCACAATATCTAAAGAAAACTCCAGGAAGTCAAAAGCAAGTTATTATAGGCAGCATTTACACCAACGAGGAAATTTCTTATGACAATACTACGACCAACGGTGCCTAAGCCACAACGTTAGCAGGACTACAAGAAAGTTGACTTGGAAATTATAGATGTATTGTGCTTCATCCTTTAGATCAAATTGAGTTTCATAAAGTGAGGCTAAAATGCCTTCTTTCTACTATGACTACCCGAGAAATGGTGCCGGAAGCTTGTTATAACCAATTTGAGAGATTAAGTAGGACTAAAAATGTTCTTCTCTTATCAAGGACAGGAGTACGGGCTGTAGAATAATTTTTAGTTGAAGTGATGTCCTTGACAAATGTAAAGGCTGAAGGGTGATAAAGAAAAAAATGATGACATAACATATGAAAACAATTAAAGCTTCCCCCAACAGGGCATCCACAATTTTAAAGAAATTTTGTAGGAGAAAATCGAGAAAAGATAAGGATGATGAGTCTCATTCTTCAAATAGCAATGAGATTGAAAGGAAATGGAGATAGAAATGGACAAGCTTGTCCGAAGAAAGAAACAACTAAAGCAAAATGTCACTCCAGGTGGCCTATGGTAACTACTACGGTTCCACCAATCTTAGCGAGAGGTGGAACCAAGCAACATTGGCAATAGTTGTGCCGGTGACATCTTTTACACACATTTTTAATCATCATGACATTTTAAACAAATGAGCTTCTTGGCAAGCAACCAAAAATTTGTGGAAGAAATGTCTATATAGAGTAATAGAGATCAACGAGTTGAAAAAATAAAATTAAAAACACAGAAAGGTACTAGAAATTAGCCCAAATCGGTGCTAAAAGTGAAGGCAACCAAAAGGAGTAAATAAGTAGTTGAAGAAAAGTTGAAGAAAGCGAATTCTTTAGAACCAATGAACCTTCATAAAAAAATTGAATTGTGGTCCAAGATCATTGATCGATCAATGATACTTGGCCTTCCCATTCAAGTCATTTACAACACCAAAACATGGACAAAAAAAACAACAAAGAAGGAAATTGTGAAGACAAAGAAAGAGCTTGGTTTGACTTCAGAGGAGAGCCCAAGAAATAATCAAGTTTAAAGCATAAGAACAAATAAATTGGATGAGATGAGCATAAAGCGATGGGCGGCACAATTCTTGATGCAGAAAAGTAATTACGAAGAAAAACCTAGCAGACAGAAGGCTTGAAGAAAAGTGCTAAAACATGGATTTGGTAATAACTAAATTGCCCTGAGATTTGATATATTGAGGCAAAAACACCAACATTGCGGTTCTAAATGAAAAATTAATGAAGCAAGAGGACTAAAGCAAAGAAAAATCGGAGATTTTTGCCAAAAGAACGAATGATAAGGAAGATTGGCAAAAAGATGCCACAAGAAATGTCTTCACCAAAAATTGAAAGTGCTCTATTTGCCAACATGAAATAAAAACACTCTGTGGTCAAGCAGAAGCATTTTGTTGATGTAGAGGGTGATGAAAAATACAGAAAACTCACCAAGATCAAGTTACCCAATGAAAAATTTTTGGAAAAAAAATTGACATGATTTTGTTGTAAAAACAGTTTTACGTTATAAGAGAAAAAAAGCAGTTGGTGTTTTACACAGGTAAAAAACGAGAAATTTCGTGATGGGGCAAGTAAACATTCATAGTGATGGGTGAAAAAGTATCAGTAGAGTGTATCAGATGAAAAGGTATTAGGTAAGAAAATAAAGTTTCAAAAACATATTAAAGATCTTTTCCAGTACGTTGAAGACAACAAGGCAACTAGCGCACCTAATCCAAAAATAACTTATTCTATTTATTTGGATAAATAAGACGACTTGCTATTTGTTAGCATTTGCCACTATTTTGTAGAATATGTTTTATTTTCCTTAAAAAAATCCTATGAGTATTCCAGTATTTTTTAAACATTTTTGTATAAATACTTACTCTTTCGAGAGTATGTGTGAACAAATCAACGTAGATTTCTATAGACAATATTTTTGTACGTGAAGGTCTTTTGCTTTAGTTTCAAGTCGGGAAAATTTGAATGATCAATAAAGCTTGTCATGTTTCGGGATTCATGTGTTGGGCTAACTTAAGTGAAGTATTTTCTCTTATTAATTGTTCAATCTTCTTATGTTTTTCCATCTTACATACATGTGTTCTAAATTTAAATATAGAAATGGAAGTGATATATCATAATTTGTTAATATTGCTTTATTATTTAGCTTTTCATTTGATGGTTTATTGATTTCAAATTAGGGAACACCTTAATTTCTCTCTCTCGTGGCCTCTTTCCTCTTCTGTCCTTATGGGATCAAAAATCCTTGATTTCCTGCTCCCGATTAAATATAATCAGCCTCAATATAGCAAAGTGACTCAACTATCACTATGAAAATGTTTTGACTTTGATCTTGATCTTATTATATCTTCTCTAAGCACATTAGCTCATTTTTCCCAATGGAAAAACAGATATCTCTCATCTCATTAAGTGAACACTACATAAACCAAGCCAAAATGTCGACCAATTGCCCCATACCGCTGGCTTCAAATCAAACA
This sequence comes from Pinus albicaulis, assembly GCA_034641835.2. Lineage (NCBI taxonomy): Eukaryota > Viridiplantae > Streptophyta > Pinopsida > Pinales > Pinaceae > Pinus > Pinus albicaulis. Next base: position 125,008 of record JAXQQM020079769.1, on the reverse strand, counting down.
TAAAAAAAAGTTAAAATCTGCAGAGAGAGCCCTCTGCGAACCTAAAGAATGAATCGTAGGTTTAAAAGTAGGTTTGTGGTTACCTCTAATATTCTTTCAACTTACAATCAAAATCTCACAACTTGGAGAATTATTAGAGTGATAATATACGGCGACCATAGCAGGAACTAACCAATCCTCAATTTTAAATAGGTCTTTGAAAATATTTTCATTATCCTTTTCATTGTTTATAAGTTGTAGAATATCATTTTCATTCCACTTGTAATTTTGGCTTCTAGAAAATCTACTATACCGGTCAAATCCGGAATCCTAAACTTGTTTATATAGTAGACAATCGGTAAGATTGGAAAAAAAGACAAAACAAGTAGAAGATTCATGTTCATTTTTCTTCTTCAGATCATTCCTTTCCAAAAGCAGGTTTAGCAACTTTGTCATGATTTTCATATAAATTTGGTGTTCTTTATTGAGCAAATCAAAGAGTGATTTAAATGCTGTATGCTGAATCCCAATTCTATTTCATCTCTTGAAAATTAAAAGGAAAGCTGACTGATGGGAGATTAGATCATTTTTTAGATTTATGATAAACTTGATCTGAATTAAATGTAATTTACTTAAGAAATGAATGAAACTCCTTTTACCATGGGACAGACAGCTCTTGTTAACATATAGCTCTCTGCTTCTTAGTTGGATACTTTTTTTAAGTCTGTGGATTGTCTCTTTCTTACCTACATGTCTATAATTTCACACACATGGATCCATAAGATGCATTTATCCCAAAGCAACCATTCCAACCAGGTATTATTCCATACCTTCTACACCCTCACTTCATCCACTAGTTCATCTTCTGCATTTTCAAATACATCATTCTCATTTCCAAATACATAGCATAATACGGTTCATCTTAACATCCCAACACCTTTTGATTCACCAACCACATTTTCTAGTACATCATCTACATTCCTGTCTCTGTGGCCACTTCATGCTTTGCATTATTAGTGCTTCTGGTTTTGCCCAATCCATCGACTGCCTCTAGCAAATAAATTAAACTGCCGCTGCAGGTATCTCCTTAGTCTTGCCACAAAGACGATTTAACGATATACCTCGGGGATTGCAGTGCGTCCTATAATTTGTGCTACCACTCATTCTTTGCCAAACAACACATTAATAAGATGACAAATTATTTTTGAGCTTCTAGCAGAAATGATGATTAAATTAACTTACAAATGAGACTTTCTCGGACATTAGCATCAGGGAAATTTAAAAGTAGTTAAAGGTCTTAATCCTGGTAGTATAGCTGATTTAGTAGTCTTTCATAGACTATTTTTTAATAAATAGAAGAAAAAGCCCATAAAATATTATGCGGGACTTTTGATGCAATGAAAAGGCTCTAATGAAACAGTCCAATATTACGCACTAGATACAATAGTGTTTACAATTCAATCTGTAATCTCAAACCCACCCGAATATATCCCTGTAAAATTCCTTGATGGATTTTCTGAAACATGGAATATCAACTAAGAGAGAGATCAAACTTTACAAGGATACTAACGAGATGTTGTTGAGTGGTAAATATTTTGGCTAGAAAAAGCTGATTAAGGAATGAGAGGAAGGCCATATAGAAGAAACATGGATTCGGATGGAAAAATAGATCAATTAGCCAAAACTTTAGAGAAAATGATGGATATATTAGACAATATGAAGAAGACTACAATGGGATAATCAACGATGAAATTAGAATCAACTTGGGGAAAAAATAAAAACACATGAAAATCTAAAGAATTAGCATACAGAACGAGAAAAATAAGACCTCCATTTCAAGAGAACTATGCTGAAAGTTCTCATCAAGATGAAAATGATGAAGACACCATAAATATAATGGGTATAAATGATGATTAACACTATCTTCGTCACACAATAAGATCAAGAGTTATTTGAAATGCAACAACACAATTAGATTTAGGTGAATCATTTGATTACAAACAAGGTTATGATTTTTCTATCAATAGAAGTACATGAACAATATAACCTTAGAAAGTAAAGAAAAAAGCCCAGGCCTTCTACTAAGAAAAAGTACTTTAAACACAAAAATAAAGAAAAAACGGGTGACTCCCTGCAAATTTACGCAAATTCTCCTAGGGAAAACACGGCGAGCTTTAATTCATCCCGAAGAGTTTTCCAGCCCTGAAATTTCACCCGGTCCCAAGACTGACAGTCTAACGGAGAAAGGATGTCCCAAACATGAAACAGTTCATAAATATTTGTTAAAACAACATTCACTAAAATAACATTTCTTCAAAACATCCTCTTTGATCAAGATAAAATGGTCTGGCCCCTTGCTAGCAAAATGGCTTAAAATGCATTCAAAATCTGAAAAAACATCTCTTCAAACCATTACAGTAAAAACTAGAAGCAGAACAAAGCCAAAGCAAAATTAAACTTGAGAAAAACAACATGAAAAGAAGAATAAACTATATTCAAGTTACTGAAAAGCAAATTACATACATTAAATCACAACATTACATTTAATATACAAGCTGAAATTGCAAAATTAAAAATACCAATTCCTTTAACAAAATTGGTAAAACACAGTTTATACAAAACAACTATCACTAAAGCCTTAAACATGAATGATGGATAGACTTGATAGCTTAAGTGATCAACAGAACAAGATTTTCAGTACATTCAACAACAGAAAAACTACAAAGATACCAATAGACATTCTACCATTTTCATTAGCTATGCTTCTTGACCAATATTACTGGTACAATGTTAGATTCAGAAACTGCACAGTCTGTTTCAAAAACAATAATAGAAACTGTGAATTTAGATATCTTGGTCTTACAGAATCTTTCTTTTACATTTCATTCAAATAAGTAATGTTTGGGATTGATTAAAGTTTTATGTACATTAGTTAATATGCTGAGTAATACTATGTTGAACATTTGGTAATGGCTTGTCCTCAGAAAGTATGGAGATATTTCTTGTATCTAGCTCATAGGAGAAAAAATTAGGATCATGCAATTGAACATGTCATATGCTACCATATCAATTTACAACAAACCAAAGACTCTATAGAAGAAACAGTGGTGGTAAGTAGTATTGGAAAAACAAGAAATTGCAATTTTGCTGCCTTGGCTATGAATTCATTCATCTTATTCAACTCTAAGCGAAAGTGAAATCAAAGCTGAACACAAAACAAAAAACAAAACACGAATGGCGAAAATATCTTTCATGGTGTTTATGGAATTTAGATTTTGATGATTGAGTCGATAAGTCAAGGCCGGGGAGCGGGATTTTGGATATTTATGTGAAAATAATCATGCGAAGGGGCCGTAGCACAGGGCACCAATTTCAAATGTACCCAACTATGTTTAAATATGGGCTCTCATTTTAGGATTGGGAACTATAGTGGGGTAGAAGTATCAGATATGTGGAGATGGAATTAATTGTAAACAAACTAAATGAAGATATTTTGTTTTGCAATCAAGATTCTAAGCTGATATAGAAGAAATTTCATGTTCAGATTTGATGAGATGAACCTAAGATGTAGTTTTCTGCAATACAAAAACACAACATACAAACTCCTCCTAACTTGATTTTGCTGTGCCATAATGTACCATTACTGCCAAATCATAAAAAATTATCTTTATGAGAAGTAAAAACACAATAATAATTTTAAATCTTAAAATAATACATTTTCTCTTTAAGATGCTCAATTTACCATTTTGTGAACAATGAAGGTGAATTTAAAGGAATTGTAAAATAGACATGAGCTGTGCATTAGATCAAAATTTAGATTAGTAAAATTTATTTGAATAACATAGATGTAAATAAAAGTAAAGTTTGCAAAACCCTACTGATTTTAATCCAATCAAACATAGATAACAGAGAAAATATAAATTGAAGAGATAGTTGATGGTAGATAAGTATTTTGAACTTAAAATATAACTTTTTTCCAAAGGCTTAACTCCTTTAGAAGATTTACTTTTGACTCAAATGATGTTTCGGGAAGAAAACCCAAAGTGGACACTTGAATTAAATGTAAAGTGTAAGCATAGGTAAGAAACCAAAACCTAAGATGATTAAACTTGAAATCCTTACCTCAACAAAGAAAAAAGAAAAATACATAGGCTCTTTTGTAATAATTTTTAGGATGTTTTTTCTTGGAGTTATCTGAGACCTAAAAATCCTATGACACGAAGTATAATACAACATAAATCCCTATAAAAGAAGACCAAAGGCACTTTTAAGCATGTAAAAATTCAGAAGAGTTGATCTGTTTATGTATAAAGGTGAAAAAAGAGGTAAAAGAAATGTATGAAGACTGACCCAAATAATTGCACATTAGATATTCGATTGGGTTTCTAATCTATTTCCCCCTTTAGGAAAAATAAAGGAGAGAAATTAGATTATGTGTTGACTTTAGAAATTTAAATAAAGTATAGTTAAATATGAACTTACCTTTACCAAAGATGGATCACATTTCGAGGAGGGTAGTTGATTCTTCCAGGATTTCACTTTTAGATGAGTTTTGGAGGTGCAACCAAATTTGAGTACGACAGAGGACAGGCAAAACTTCTTTTAATACTCCATGGTACTTTTATGCATGTTAAAGATACATTTAGGGTTAATTAATGCGGGAGCCATTTTTCGAAATATGGACTGCTTTGCAAAGAAATTCATGAATTCTTGGTAATTTATTTGATTATTATTTTCTCCAAAGACTAATTATGAACACTTGGATATCTAGTTGTAGTCTTTGTTAAATACGGAAAATTTGGCTCTCAACCTAAGAAAACTTTATTTGAATTAGAAGAAGGTAGTTACTTGGAAACATAATATCTAAAAATTAGAATAGACCTGATAGAATAGAGGAAATTATTAACATTAGTCCTCCTGGGAACATTAAAGAGTTACAATGTTTCTGGGTAAAATTAACTTTCTTAGAGGAATTAATCTCAAATCTGTTGAAATAATCGAAGTTTTAATATGTCGAGACTCGGTGCTTAAATGGAATATCGAAGTTAAATAATATTTTGAATCAATTAAGCAAGCTTTAGAAAGCTCTGAGTCCTTTGAGTACAAGTTTTAAGAAAGTTTTGTCTTCTCTTTTATCGAGCACACTGTCCTTCTTTGTATTTTACTTGGAGAAAATGACAGAATACCGACGACCCATTGCTTTCTTTGACAATCGGATATGCCACTAGTACAATATCTACTTGGGCAGAATACAACTTTGACAGTATTAAAGACTTTTAAGTCTTGTTCTTCTTCTTATATTGCCTATGTTCAAAATCGTTTTGGTTGAGTTTGCGCAGGCCGGATGGCGAAGTGGGAGTGATTTCGGTGTGGGCCGTAAGCAAAGCCTCGAAACTAATAAAGTCAGGTTGATGGTATGCGCAGCAATCGGTCTATCAACGGTGCGTGTTGTGTGCTGGTGATGGAAGATAACCGCTCAGGAAGATGGTGAAACGCTGAACTCTGCCAGTATGCATACTCTCTTATTTAACCCTGTGGTCGCAAACTCTATCTGCCGATTTATAAAGAACAAAACTGATTCATATGGACAGTGCGTTTATCGCCAGATGCTTTGAAAATCATAGTGGGATTACCAATTCCCGCAACAAGAAAGGTCATCGTTTCCCGAAGTTGAAGTGAACAACGTGGACATCTACGTCATGTGAAATAAAAATCAGGATTGAACTGCTGACGCTACTTTGTTAAGGATGATAAAAAGTGTGGCCTCTATCTATAATGTATCGCTGGGGAAAGAAAACATTTTTACCTTAATTATTAGACAAATACGACAAAAATACGAGTCGTGAGACGCATTGAAATTACGACATCTATCAATGCATTAACAACAAGTGATTAAAAACATTACTAATATTTTATATCATGGGTGGCTTATGCGCTGAACAAGCCAGCGACAACATAGTATCTCATACGAAAGCAACACCATTCAAGATTTGGTCATATCTAAAAATGTATGCGAAAATGCAGTTGCATTCAAATCCAAAAAGATGATTGATTTACGCATAATCTTAAAAACACCTAGGCCATTATACTGCATATTACCTCAAGGTAATGGCCTTTCTTTGAATATTCCAATAAAAGCCTTGTGAACATCATCAAGATTACTGAAGATAACAAGAAAGGAAACTTGAACAAGAAGTTGAGTAATACACCATAGGAAGATGAACACAGTAGTATATTGATGCATCTGCTGACTTGTTTGTAAGATAGGTGTTGTTTTCTATCTTCCTTAGGAGTACATTAATGAAATGGTGCCAAGAGTTATACAGTTGAGACCAGCGGCGGTATTCAAGAAAGTTAAACTGAAACATTCACTTTACAAACAAGAAGGTTATCTTAAGTCTGGGGTTATCCAAGATAAGGTAAGAATTTTTGACGAGAAAGAGTAAAGAAGATGATTTCTACATTGAAGTGACAAAGTGTTGAAATGGGATTCAAGAAAGAGAAAGAAAAGGTAAACATAGGAAATTTGATGATTTCTATGGAAATGAACTTATATTATTTATGGTTACGGAGAGTAACAATGTTTCTTGCTACAGAAAGAAATTGATGGATGGATACGCTGGGTGGACCTATCAATGGTAGAATCTTTGGAAAACTACACTACTGCTCTTCGGAAATAACCACTAGTTAATTTTTGTTTACTTTTATCCATTCTTTTTCTTTTAATTGCAAATTTTAGATTGGATTGGATATTTTCTTAACAAAATTGAAGCCTAGGAAGAGAATGCCCTAAGCACAGAGGTAAAATATCTTATGGGTGTGAATAATTAGAGAAGAGGTATCTAACATCTAAAAGGTCATCACGGTCAAAAATTAAAGCTAATAGTCTTGATTAGAAAAGCATTTTCACTGTGAAATGCCATCCCACATGTCAAGATGCCTTCAAGGTCCTATAATAATAGTTTCATAATTTTTGAATTAACTTATGATTAATCTTGTAAATATGTACATACCTTGCTTTGTAGCATTTGTTTTCCCATATTTGAAAATAATAAAAAATGAAAAGAGGGTGGAAAATTCCTAAAAGAAAAATCAAAGGACTTGAAAAGAAAGATCAAAAAGAATAAAAATGGACCCCCAAAAAACACAAAGAAGAGATAATAATAAAGACATGAAAGTAATGCAGTCAAATGCCACTACTTTTACTGTGTAAAGAATAATGATTATATGTGAAACATTAAAAATGCATAATCCATGATGAGTTAAATAGTTTAATCTTAACTTTTCATGCTTTGAATTTCAACGTAACATAAATAGAGAATAAAGATATGCCAAACAATTTAAACAATAGTGTTCGATAGTTAGAAAGTAGAGCCTAAGAGCTCATGATTGTCATAGGCCTCGGATGAAATAAGGTTAATTGATTATTGATTTATGCTTTAAGAAAATAGTTAGGGTTGCAAGCTCAAATAAAATATAAATAATGAAAAATGTTAGAATAATTGTAGGTGGGTAAGCAGTTGTACAGGCATGTAATAAAACAAATATAAAGTACTAATTACTCCCCACAATGTTCCGATGTTAAAACCTTACAGGTTAAGAGGCTGTTCTTTGTTGGGAGCGGAACCAAGACTTATGTGATTGGTAATAAGTATTGAAATACCTTCATAATCACCCTTTTACTCAATGTTATTCCACTTTTCTAATTTAAACACTTTTTGTGGGAAAGTACAAAAAATCATATAACTAATTTCATTTCATGCTCAAATACAAAATACAATTTTATCCTAAGTATTATGTGTAAATGTTTAAAATGGATACATTATTTTTCTCAAATGCCAATTTTTACATTTTTGCTTAGTTTATTTATATGTATTTCCATTCATTTCATAATTTCTGTATAATGTATTAATTCCTTTATATTTCCCCTTCTGGTAGATATATTAATTCCTTTATTTTAATACCCCAAACCCACTATATTAAATGTTTAACCTATGATAAAGCACATATGCTAAATATACATTTTCCACGAGTTAAAGCATATTATATGTAAATAACCCTCCTACTTAATACCACATAAATATTACCCATTTCTTGTGAAAATTCATATACTATGCCATTATGTTAATTGTAGCACAACATATAATAACCAACCCTACCGCATATAAACTCTAGGGCCCCATGCCCCATCCATAAAAACCTTCACCTCTCAATCACCAGGCCGTTCGCAGTATTACTTATGATCCAAAGTCCATCAACACGATATTGCAAATCGTAGCATGACTTAATAATTTTAAAATTTGTGAAATAGAGTGATGATACACTCTCTCTCTCATGACGATAAGAGATTGGATCACATCCGATCAAATAAACATTGCAGCTCCGACGTAGATAAGCGATTGATGCTTTTCTCCTCGGAGTGCAAAAAACCACTACATGCGACTTGACGCATTTAATAAGACCATTTAAACCTAAGAATGTTATAAAACTTCATAATGTTCATTTTATCATTTTGGGTTTTCCATGTTGTACTTCTGGATTGAAAAAAACAAGTGTGTACCATTTTTTGTGCCAAAGAAAAAAAAGCGAATAGTGCCTTTGAGACCACATAAAGTCTCATTGCTTCCGAGGACTTGACAATATGACTCACGTTTTTATTGCCAACATCGCGCAAAACCTAATACACCTTTAAAGCGAGGTATTTTTCAAAATAACCTTCTTATTGTAAAAAATGACAGACTTTGTGAAGCCTATTTCGCCGCAGAAGAATTTCTTTTTAACTTTGAAGAATTGATTTACTATGAAACCACAGTAAAATTTCCGTTTTGATACTATATACGGTTTCATGAAATTGAAAGTTTAGCCTTTATTGACATAAAGAACTTAAAATTGTCCAAAAACACTTTTACACCTGTTAGAGCCCTACTATTACATGAATCAAACTATGTTTTGAATCCGATTATCCAAAAGCAGGCGAGAAAAAACCTTTTGCCCATTTTTTGATCTTCAGCAAAAAGTTTTACACAAGACCAAGTTTGAATCCGGGTGAAGGTTAAAACTGAAAGTCTAATTTCACCCTTTTTGTTCAATAAATAGTCAAATCAAAAATACCTTTTGTAAATAGTTTAAGGCTTACGGAAAGTACAGAAAGCCCAAATACGGAGTTTTAAAACGCTTCGAAGGCTAAAGTGTCAAAATCAAACCTAATGTTGTTTAGAAACCACTATTGTTATAAATCCTCTACAACCTCCTATTGTAGATAGAAGCATCACCTCTAGCGGTCTATGTTACAAGCTGGTTGATCATTCGATATAATTCAATCTCTGGATCTCCAACAAGTCCGGAAAAATCATTAAGTCGAGGAGATGAAGTTCGGTTGGGAGTCAAATCTGCCCCAAGTATGTAGTTCCACATACTCATCGGTATCCCAGAAGTCATTGGTGCATGTCAATCCTATTTGCTTAAACAAGGCTATGGTTGGATATAATAGTGATAGGTATGTGGAGTCTGCAGCTTGTGAGAGTAAACGGATATGAAACTAGATACAATGGAACCATGCTCCATAGAAGCACTCAGCTCTATATTCGATTTATACTTTTCTAACGAATTTCCTTGTTTTAATTTTATTACTGCCTTATGTTGAAATCCCAAAGATAAGCCCTACTTATTCTAACACCAATTTCTTGAAGGGTTGAGCATGTCATCTCTATCTTTATCCTTTATCTTGGGTTATTTCTTGATGAGCATGTTGCAGGTCTATTCTGGGCTTTATCTGCTTTTGTGCCGAGTCAACCTCCTTTTGTTGTCTACAATAATTATGTTAAATACATGTAAAGTAGTATCACCCAGTCAACTTGTGAAATGCCCATGAAGATTTTGAATATTCATCTTATCTTTCATGTTTCTTTTCAATAGATAAGTTTAATAAACCTTTAGAAATTGTGGAGAGAAATTCTGTATGTCTTTTGGACATCTCTAACGTGAGAAAGAATCAACGATTACTTATGCAGATTTTTATAGACTATTTTGTTCATCGTTGATAAACATGTTGACAAATAAGTGCACAACCAAAGTCGGTGATGAAATAAAGAAAGTGTTACTAGTATCAAAGGAACAAAGTATAACTTTGATTATTGATACCCTTTTAAAAATCACTTTAAAAAGTGATTTTAGAATTAAAATATTATACTGCTATAAACTACCAAAATACTTTGCCAATGAAAGGTTTTTCCTTGGTACACATCGAGCAAAATGCTAAGTTGATTCTATAACTTTGTTGTTTGCTTAAAAAAGGGCTCAATTCAAGTTAAAGTACTAGGTAGGACCCTTCATTTGTAATCACAGGATGAAATAAGAGCCTGTAAAATAATTTGGAATACAAATTTGAAGAAATTTTGTTGCATGGAATTGAGTCTCAGGGAAATTCTAAGTGAAGCCAGGCGTGGAAAATGAAAATTGACTGTATCCATGATAAAGGCTAGAATTGAATAGTTTGCTAATGAAGTGGTGACAGAAAATACTGTGGTGAAAGCAGTTCATGAGGTGATACTAGTCACCTTGGCCATAGTGAAAGATAAAGCTACCAAAAAAATAATGGGAAGAAGAAGAGTACCTGCATTGCCAATAAAAACATGTGAGAGACCTAGGTTTAAACTGAGATGTAATAGACTAGCTCAATCCGTTGAACAAGGAGAAAAGAAACAATTGAAATGCTAGATGAAGAAAAAACACATAAAAGAACAAAAAATGCTGCTACAATAATTGTAAATGAGCAATAAAAGGATACTCCAAACACTCGGATGAACAGAGAATATCAAAACATGAAGGCATCATCTCATCACAACAAGTGAAAGGTGGTTGGTTTGAATATCAAAGAGAAATACAAAGAAATCGAGGCTAAGAATGAAGAGTTAAAAGATAGAAATTTATTATAGTATCTGAAAACTCTAGGAATTGAAAACAATTATTCATAAGCAACTTTTAATACACCAACAAGAAATTTCTTATGACAATACTACGTCAATAATTGCTAAGCCTACAACAATAGCGGACTATAAGAAAGTTGACTTGAAGAGTACCCCGGAGTTAATGTATTGTATCTACAACACCAGATCAGTGGAGTTCCACATAAGAAAAATATGATACTATTCTACTATGACTACCAAGGTAATAAGTGCCTAGAATCTTAGAACACTATAACCAATTTGAGGATCAAATCGGGATTAAAAAAGCTTCTTCTCTTATCGAGAGACACTAATAACAAGTCCTTGGAAGAGTTGGTAATTAGAAGTAGGGTATGACCCGTAAATGCAAGGCTCTAGAAGAGATGATAAGAAAGAAATATGATGACATGGGCACTTAGAAACAATTAAAAATTCCTCCAACAGTGTCTGAGAATATGAAATTATGTGAGGCAAATCGGAAAAGATGAATGATGAGTCCCGTTCTTCAAATAATGACATATTAAAATGAATGAGAAATGGACAAGCTTGTCCGAAGAGAAAAAACAACTAAAACTCGTGCTCACTCATGATCATACCTATGGTAACTCTGCAGTTCCATCAACATATTGAAGTCCAGCATCAAAAGCTCCATTGGCAACAATTGTACATTCTGCATCTCTACTACCTCACTACGGAGAGCATCATCGGTAGTACAACAAATAGATGAAGCTAGAAAGATTAATAAAGCTATGGAAGAAATGTCTATACATAGTAATGGAGATCAACGAGTTGAAAGAAAAAATTAAAAATTGAAAAGTCTTTGAAAATTAGCTATGATCAATGCTAAAAATGAGGAACAAAAAGCCAAAGGCAATGCAGATAGTTAGAGAAGAAAGTTGAAGCAGAGTTAACTTTGAAGGAACCAATGACCTTTAGAAAAAATGAGTTGTGGTCCCAGATCATTGAGTCAATCAATGATGTTTGGTCTTCCATTCAATTCATTTATGAACAAAAAGACTTAGTTAAAGCAACCAAAATGGAAATTGTGAAGAGAAAAGAAAGAGCTTAGTGCAAAAGCTGAAAGAGGAGCCCAAGAAATAATCAAGTTTCTCGGCACCAAGAACAAACAAGAATTGGATGAGATAGGCATGAGTCAGTAAATGAATTCTTAGGTAGAAAGTAATTACAAAGGAAAACTTAATGACAGTATAGAAAGTGAGAACATGGGTTGAAATAACTAAATTTATGCTAAGTTTGATATGTTCCAGGCAAAAGAAGCTTACCTAAAATTCTGGTTCTAAATGAAAAATTAATGATAGAGGACTACAACAAAGAAAATGGATATTTTCCAAAAAAATGGGTAAATAAGGTAGATTGAAGGTACCTACGAAAGGTCTTTTGAAAAGAATTGAAGATTTATTCTATTGGCGTAAATGTTTAATATGTTTTGTGAGTCGAAAACCAACATTTTTAAGTGCAGAGGGTAGAGTGAAAACTACGAGCTCACCAAAGATCAAGTTACCCAATGAGGAATTTTGAAAGCGAGGAAATTAACAATTTCTTTGTAAATGGATTTTACGGTAAAAAGAGGAAAAAAGACAAATTGTTGTTTTACAGTACAAAGCATAAATTTCTGTTGATGGGCAAAGTAAAAACGATCATCTAGCTGAAATGAAAGAGTATCAGAGGTAAAGTGTGTCAGATGAAAAGGTATCCTTATATAGAATAGAGTTTAAAAGCAGTTAAAAGATATTTTCAGTAGAACAACAGAGCAGTGCACATAATCCAAAACAACATATATTTTATTGGATAATGGGATAGCTTGCTAGTTGTTAAGCAACAATCTTATTTTGTAAATATATTTTATTTTCCTTAGAAGAAATCCTATGGTATTCTAGGATATTTTATAAACACTTTTGTATAAATACTTCACTCTTTGAAGTATTATTGTGGTCAAGTGTGGAGAGGGTCTATGGACAATATTTACGCTACTTGAAAGGCTTTTTGTACCAAGTTTCAAATCTGACAAAGTGAATCAAATTAATAAAGCATCATGTTTCAAGATTATGTGTTGGAAGCTAACCAAGTGAAGTATTTTTCTACTCTTAATTTTTCGTCTACTTATGTTTCCATTCCTTTTTGTATGTGTTCTAAATTTAAATGTGAAAGTCAAAGTGATATATGATAATTTGTTAATATTTTCTCTTCCTTCCCAGACACTGTTTAGTCTTTGCTGATTTCCCAGGTAGAACCTTAATTTAACTCCCTCTTTGAATGACCTCATATATTACTCATATACAGGATCAAAGAATCCTTAATTCATCTGTCTGATTAAACCATACAATCAGCCTCAAATATTTCTACAAGTGACTCAACTATCTTGCCACAAAAATATTTGACTTTGAATATGATCTTTGTCCTATCCATAAGCACATTGGCTCCATTTTAAATGGAAAACGGTCTATCTCTATATGTTAAGTGATTTTCTAAACCAAGCAAATATATCAGTAGTGCCCCATATAACTTCTTAAAATCAAGCATAAAACAAAGTTAAATCTTATAGAAAGCCCTCTGAGCCTAGGCATGAATCCTGGGTTTAAAAGTAGTCCCAGGAGGTCAGGAGGTCAGGAGGTCAGGAGGTCAGGAGGTCAGGAGGTCAGGAGGTCAGGAGGTCATCCCAGCTACAAAATCCCAAAATCTACGATGCAAGGCACAAGGCATGGCATGAAATCTACACAGCTGCAATCCTACACAGAATCGACATCAAAGTCCAAAATCAACAGAATCAACAGAAGCTGAAGTTGAATGGCAGAAGGTCCACAGAGTCCTCAATGGGAGTCCAACACAACACAACACAAAATAGCATGGCCTCTACCGTTACTAGCTACACAGCTACACAGCTACAAAATCTGTACCCGTTCCATTGCCACCATGTTGGTATTTTGTGGTACGCATTGTCGTGAAAGCAACACCGCGCTGACCACTAGCGCACACTTCAATAGCACCCATACTGCGTGCGTGTGGTGCAAGAACATCTCATACCGTTGCGCCTTTCCAGCAATTTGGTGTCCTTTTGACCTCTCGCCCTGTTGCCGCTCACCAACCTCGTCCGTTTGATACCGTCTTGCCACGTCCACTTTGCCACGTCACCGAATTTATGTTCAAAAGGGTGGAGCTACACAAATATCGCCTTCCTACTGTTTCTCGCCGATCTTGTTCACAACAACATCCTTGACCACTGCTCCATGGTAGTGGCCTTGTCCCACCTTGGTCAAGGTACTTCTGTACGACTTTGGCTCCATGTCAAAGCGTCTCTCGACTCCTTATAAATACCTTGGAAACTGTATACCACTCATCAATAGCGAGGTTATACCTTGTCAACGTGAGAATTTATCATTATTACTCCCTTGACTGATGCAAGTGTTCGATAACTTCATTATTCTGTATAGGTGTACCTTGTACCTTGAGGACACCATTATCATTATTAGTGGTTATATAGCGTCACAATGTAACTTTCATGTTGGTGGTAATCGAGACGATGTTCTTGCATGTTCGACTTGTTCTGTGCCTTGAACACTTGTACTCTGTGCAGGTCGAATGGAAGAGCGAAAAGACCACAGATTGTGACTATTGTAATCACATCTTATGAGTATGGATTATAATCATTATCTTTAAACTCTTGATTGGATGATTGCGACCATACGGGTCTATTTGTTTACGATCTTTCCTGATTGGATACCATTGCTATACCACCAGATCCGGGTGCTGCTTTCCTCTGTTTCGGATGGGCACGTCCATACCACATATACATCATGTACTTGAGATATCGATTTGTCTTTTACTGCGCGAGGTTTTCCGACGGCGGGCCTTACATTGAACATGTCTTCGTATGACAGCCCCTCTCTCTCGGGCCTCCTTGCTTTCTACAGGCATATGTTACATGGTAATTTGTCACCATCTCTGTCCCCGTCACTTTATTTGGAGGAGCCCATTTTTGACTTTGTGAACATTTTCATGCCTTGGCCATGTTCAATCGTTTCCTTTAAGCGTGAGCTTTGTTGCCCATAGGCCCTTATTTTAGTGTGAAAAACATCCCTTTTGGCATTGGCGTGGGCGGTCGATTCCCATTTTCGCCTTATTGAGAAAATCACTGCCAAGAGGTCATGCCAAGCTGACATCTGGCTCTTGAAGCGATGACCCCTTTTAATTTGAAATTTATTTTTAAATAAAGATGGCAGAGTTGAGTTTCAACAAGCACAAACCATTGCCTGTCTTGAGTTGGGAGAGGCCCATTTGGAGTCTATGGAAGGAAGTGGTTTGCCACCTCCCATGGAACCTTCCTTGTTGATAGGGTCAGTGCAACAGCGGGATCCAAACTCCTCCTTTACATCTCGTATGTCAAATCATGACGAGCCCAGATGTAAGTGCCTAAGCTGCGAATCTGCATATTCCCAAGAGCTTTGTGTTGTAAGAATCCTCTCTTTCATAAGTGTCAAGTAAGGAGACCGAAGCCCAGCCGAGAGACTCCCGGAGGGTTTTCCTTTCCTTGGCGAGGCTTTGCCGAACGTGAACCCATTGAGAGACCCATCAGAAGAGCGTGGCGTGGGGCAGTTTAGCAATCTCTTCGTTTATTATTTAATAGATGATTATGATTATAGTTAACCTCCATTTTCATCTGTATAATGTGAGTAACGTCCTTTCTGACTTTGATGTTTGGGTGTGTCTGCGGTTTCTATGCTTGTATACTTCTTCGTTGCTTGTATGCGGTGTTCATCGGAAGATCGTGGAGGGATTGTGATGGGGGTAGAACGGGGACACTATTGCGGTCATGACGTTTGGAATCCGGGTAGGCTTCTATCTAAGTCTTTCATTCGTAACTTCAGACTTGCGTCATAACATTGTTTGATTGTTGCTAGACCTATTTGAGCTGTTAAAGATCTCTCATCTTAGAGGGTTGTCTCTTTCGTTTAGCGACTCCCGCGGGGATCGTCGATTTCGTGTCTCGTTTGTGTTGTCTCGCTTTGATTGTTTTATGTGTTTCCTTGCTTGATGGCTTATGCAGGTTGGGTTCTTTCTTGTTTTGCTTTTTGGTTTGCTTGCTTTCTTGTTAGTACATGCAGAATGTGTTTTTTAATTTTGGTTGGGGGTGGTGGCGTGGTTTTAACTTCGACGGTCACGCCATTGCCGCACGTTGCCTTTGTCCCAAACGCGCCAATTGCTTCCACTGAATTTCCATCCTTGATCGCGCCACCTCTGTAAGATTTTTGAGTTTCCTCATTTTTTGAGCTCTCTTGGTTAAATCGGTGTTTTTCTTCTTGATTTTTATTTGCTGAGTGTGTTGGAGTCTTTGTTTGTTTGAAATTCTGTTCTTTGGTTGTTTCTTTTTCTGATTTCATTGCTTCTGGGCATCTAGTGGCTTGATGTATAAGCTCCTTGAAGTTTTGGTGTTTTGATTATCTGTCCAAGTATAAATTGATTATCCACACCCTCTGAAAGTAGTTGTTTATTGTTTTGTGATTTTGGGTGATTGTTCATTCTTCATTAGCTCGTTTGGTCTGTGGACCTAGATCACACGGTCCATTGAAACTTCAAGTCTTTCTTTGATTTGAGAGACTTTGTTCGATTTGGGATCTGGTCACTTGTGTTGTTGGTGAAATTTGTTTGTTTCTGTCTTAATACGTTCTCAAGTTGTTCCATTTGTTTTCAAGATTTTAGTGCATATTAGCTATTAAACATTGAAAATCAAAAAAAAAAATCTCTTTGCTTTTGTTTAATTAATAAAAATTGTGATGCTGTATCAACCTAGTGATTAGTGTTTTGAATGAAAAGTTTTTAATTGCATTAGTTGCATTAAGTCTATTACTTTGTCTGTTGTTCATTTCGTTTATTAGCAAAAGCTCTCATCTTCTAACATAGTTTTCCTTGAGCACGACTATTTTCTTAATAACATATAGCTTTGCTTGTTGGAGTCTTTAAAGAACACTACATCACAGGTAGGGCCTAAAAATTGAAACTTAATTGAAGATCATTTAATAAAATTTGTTCGATTAACTTTAAAGGCGACGATAGAACTTAACGAAACATATTTAGAAGGTCAGAGCTAAGTGATAGGCGTCGTTAAACCTAGCAAAATTTGCTCGTTCGCACATTGGCTGGAAGCAGGCGCTGGCCGGAACTGTGCTCCCCGCCACGGCTCGCGTGCATATAAGGGAAGCCCTCTAGGTTCAATCCTTTGTCCACGAGAGCGGGTACTGCCATCTACCACCGTGATACACCGAACACGACGTTAAGGAGACTACACGTACGGAAGATGTTGGTCGATTTATGTTTCATTATTGAAATCGAGTTGTGTATTGCGATTCACGGATATTTGTGCACCCTTTATGCCTAGTTTTCACGAGCATTCTGGTCTTTCGACTCCTAAACTTGAAAGACGGTCGTGTTTCAATACTTTCACGCTTGTGTCCAACTCTCCAAAGAAATGCAATCATCTTTTATCGTTTCTAGGCTGTTAAAATATAAAATGGTAGAATTTCTTACTTTCCAATGTGGTAAAATTAATCTTGCGATTACACCGTTTAGACTTTTCTTGTTGACGGGTTGATGTTGTATCTGCTGATTTTCAGCATTTTGTGTTTGCTCTTTTCTGGTCTTTTGTACGGTGGCGGAACCATCGGTTTCGTCTCTGCGTAATCCTTATGGTGAGTTCTTGAGAATCTTCTCCATGTTTCTGTTGAACCACATTTAACTGCCATTTTTAAGTTTCTGACAGAGGCAAGTTCTCATGCAAGGCAAACCCTTTGGAGGACGATTTCAGTGTTGGCCTTTTAGGGCCTTGTGTACGGTTGAGATTAGAATACAGTTTTACTTTCTCTTCATCGGGTTCATACATTTTATTGTTGTTGTTTTCCTCCTAGTCCTGGTGTCTTTTGCGTGATTAACGAGCGGGGATCAGCACGTTGATTGCAGTGAGAAATTCCTGGTGAAGACTATCGGCGCATCCCGCCGTGAATTGTTTGAGGAGACAACTGCGAGCTGGATATGTGTCGTGTTGGGTCCTTCTTCCGAGATGGAATCTGGGTCCGGATGCGTTGGTGGGCCTCTGTAGAATATCATCTCACTGCGCCCGAGGCCAACTATCACTACACAGAGGTGTCGCCGACACCGTCCGCCTGGTCCCGTTAGGCCCCTTGTGTGTGGCTACCTCTTCTTGTTGTCTCGACATCTTGTAAGTGAGCGGCACTACGAATGTTTCTTGTGTCTCTTTCGACGATGTCTCTCGGAGGGTATACGATTGTCTTTTGGTAGAAGCATGACAGACGAGTTTCTGAGTCCACTTACCGATCTTTCTTTACTTTCTCACGGATAGACCTCCGTGTTTTCTTCTTTCCCGAGTTGGTATGATGAGCAGGAGGTTTTGGTGCTTCTAGCTACGAAACATTGTATGTGGGGTTTGTCTGGCTTGAGCTTTGACGCGGTGGTAACACAAGGCAGGCACAGGGTAACTGTGTTGTGACCCCGAGGAACGACCCATCCAAAACTGCACGGGCAATAAGGGCCGTGCTGCAATCGCAAGGACCGCCTTGTAACCTGTTTAGTCCTTTATCGACCTCGGTAAGTACATCGACGGGGCCGTTACCACGCTGGTCACAGAAGCGAAATCATTGTACACCAATACAGCAAATGTCTGTTGTTTCTAAATTCCTGTGACCCATAAGGACCACCCTGGACACGGCGAGTCAGCTTGGTTTCGACGGCACGGATGCTGGGCCAGCCACCGAGCACGACGCGACACGCCAGGGTACAGTGTCTCGTCTCCGGGGCGGCCCCGGCCCGCTGGGCACAACGCAGGGCCCGCAACCGGGTCCGCCTGTGCAAAACAGCGCCTTCTTCCTCGACCGGCCTCGTGTTCGGGCCGACCCCTCCTCGGTCCGCACCACGCTCGACGAACGACCTCGTTTCGTTCCCTGCATCGCGGCTTTGTTCATTCAATGCGCGACTAAATCATGACTCGCCCTACGTACCAACTCCGCGGCGTTCCACTGTCAGCAGCACTATCGCTCCTGGGCGAATTTATTCTCCTCGTGGTGGGTCTCCAGCACGATTCTTTTCACCAGCGGCTCTCGTGTTATCCTCCTCTGTGGGTTCCTGCCTCGCTCGTGACCAAATCGCGCTGAAGCAGACACCTGATGAAACCCGAACACTTTAGTTGTCAAGCCACTGGTTATGACATCCGTCGGTGGTGTGTGAACTATACCCCCCTACGGTGGAGTCCTTCGGGACGGAGCAGTAAGGCGGTGTTGTGTCAGCAGAGCATGGTGCGGACTCATCACCAGGGCCCGGCATGGCGATTAACCTCCATTTGCCGTTCCGGCTACAGAGCTATGGGCGTTTCCAAAAAGTTGGCCAGCCGTCCGATTTTAATCACTGTTAATACCGTGTCGGTTCCCCACCAAAGATACCCAGTGATTGTCCCAAGTTTGAGGGAAAAGGTGGCGAGAGCACGAGCGCATGTGATGACGTGTCACCTCGTGTTGACTCTGGCACTGCGAATCGCAATTGATCCGTTTGCATCTTTTCCGGCGTACTTTAACGCTGGAGATTCTTGCTAAATGTATTTTATCGAGCTATCCGTATGGTATTTTTAAAAATTCCAACTCGTTACCCACCGGCTTTCCTCATGCATTTCCGATTGCAGGTACAGCGCAGAGGCCGGGACACACCTCACGACTTCTCTGAGCGAGAGACAAGGCCACTCATCTCGGGTCACATTCATGAGTGGCGGCGCCGTATTCATTACCGATCATTCCGCTGCCGTGCGATTTGACTCATGGTTCACCACCTCCCCTTTGCGAATAAAATCGCTCGAGGATATCCACCCGATGAGAGCGTGTGTGGCGGAGGGGCTCGCTTCTCCCGCGCGTGCCCCGATGCACGGATGTTGTCTGTTCACGGTACGGCACGCTTTATGACATCTTGGCCAGTGCTCACGGCCAGACAAATGAGCTCCGCCTGCCCTCCGATGGATGGTGTGTGGTTAGTCTCTCCAAAGCCAGAAAAGTCTTCGAATAGGAAGCGAGAAGGATAATTCTTCCAACAATACCTCGTAATCGCCTCATCAGTGCCCAGGCGGAAACCGCGGAGGTGAATGGCGTCCGAGCCAATCCTGGGATGCAATCCTCCAAGGAAGAAGAAGAGCAAAAACCGTCAAAATGGTGCCCAGCTTCGGAAATCTAAATCTCTGAAGCCCGAGGATGGCTCCAACGTAAACGAAATTCCCTTGCACTCATACCTTGGTGACCCATTATGAGATTTGCTCACGACGTTCGAAGTTGGTCAACTTCTTAAAGGCTCGAGAGCTCCATTTGTTTTAAAGAGCCATTTTCATACTCATAGAACCCAGATGTAATCGGCAAATGCCATCACTGGTACAGGTCTCGAGTTTTCATGGTGACTATGCTATCACTATCGCTACACGGTGAAGGATTGCAATGAATCGAGCGAGGCACCCGGAAGCGATTCTTGATGGGTGCTACACTACCTGGGTCCGTGCAAATAGAAGCAGAACTCCAAGGCCATTGAGCACCTCCCCCGGTGTTCTTCGAGGATCCTCTTATAATCCAAGTAACAAACATGGCCAGTATTTTGCAGTGATGCACTTACGAGCTCCATGTGCTATGTCTACACTTGAGGTTCTTCGAAATTGTCATCGCAACGGAAAGGCTTTCTCCACGTCGGTGGTATCGATCCCGCGGGTCCGAACCTTCTCACCCGATTTGGAGGAAATTTTGCTCACCGGCTTCCACATCCGTTGCTTTGGTCGTTCAGGGTTCGATTAACGGTGCAGACATTCATAGGGCCATCGTGAGTGAGGGTGCATCTACCTACGTTGTGTCCTCCGCTTTCTGGAGAAGGCCATCTTCTCTCCCGGCGCTGTCATCGTCTCCCAATGCCCTTGAGGCATTTGATGGTCGAGAATCTAAACACAAGGTTCTACGAGAGTCTTGCGGTCTGCAATACAGGAAAAAGCATCGCGTGGAAGTGGGCGGTTGGCGCTAAACTCAACTACAATACTTCTTGGCATAGTACGGACCCATGCCATGCTCTGCGTGCCGTCTCTTAGTCTTTCGATTCATTCGTTCCTGCGAAGACGAGGTGTCACGATGGATGGGTTCATTTTTTTACCTCTAGCTGCGTGCTGTGGCTGGTGATCATTCCGAATCCCCAGGCAGCATAGGGGACACAGATGTCTTTTCAGGGACCTGTCCTCATGGGTATATTCCCTTACTGTACAAATACCGCTCAAGTCAACATGTCGGGAGGCAGTATTTTGGCTTATTCTACACAGCGGTATATGAGTTTGAAATCCGTACCTTTAACGCTGGATAGAGATCAACTACTATGAGATTGTTTGCAGTGGGACCCTCACCTCTCGACATACTCGATGAAGCGCGGCTCTCTCGGCGTCTGATACCGGCGGTCAGGCCGATTCACACGATCCTCTCAGAGAGACTTTTCCTTGAGATGATTCTATCGGTGAAAAGTCGTAATGTCTTGAGGAGAAACGCTACTGAGGCGATGGACATCATCGCTCCTCGTTTATGCTGGCAACGAAGGCAATGGTGATTTTACCGGAGGCGTTGTACTGCACAAATTTCTTCTCTCGCATGGAGGCACGATCTTCATTGCGAGGTCTTTTAGGAGAAATTAATCTTGCAGGTAACATTACTCAAACTATTCAATTGACATCTTCGTTAAGCGAAGTTGTTGAGAACATTCGTGGGTGTGACTTGTTCTCCCAAAGAGAGTTAGTCTATCTTTGACTTTTAAAGAGGTCAGGAAGATGTTTCGCGTGATATGCAAAAGTAAAGAATTGATCTGTTATGACCATGATTCCAACTATCCGGTCAAAACGTATGCTTCGTCCCGCATCCTGGAAAACGCCGCTATCCGGCGAAGTTGAAAAACTTAAAGCGGCGGTTATTATCTATCCCCTTACGAATGGGTATGTCATACCCTATCGATAAAAAGCGGTACAATTGGTCTTGTGTGGATTATCGCGTTAATGCTTTATCCTAAGAGATAATTATCCCTGCGTTCTGTCGACCAGATCATCGTGAATATGGGTGAATCTGTTTCGCCAATAGATGATTTCCTGGATATAACCAGGTCAATATCGCTGGGATCGGCACGGGTCACATTCATCTGCTCGTGGGAAGCGCTGCTGATACAAAAATAAAGATTGCGGCCAAAATCGCAGCGCGTTCCGTCGATATCCCTCGCTTTTTGCGTATTCGCCTTTGTCGTTCCAGCCTTGCCGGGCGACTTGCCAGCCCATTAAGGTGGGCGAGAGGACATCACCGAGCATCTCCATGAGATATTCATCCGTTGCAGACATTACCGTATCAGGCTCAACCCTCATATTGCGTCTTACGTTGATTAGCCGTCCTTTTAGGCTTTATAGTCTCGAGCGGGATTATGTGACCTCTGAGTCGCGGCGGAAAGCCGCCAATCTCCTGCCTCCTCACTGCGTATCCGACTCTGAGTCTGAGAAGCGAATTTTCTTGGTGGCTTTATCCCACGGTGTGCCGAGAGTGGCCAGTTCACTGGTTTGTTAAGCCAAACGCCCTTTCAACGGGGCAGAAGTTGCTTTCAAGTGCACGAGAAAGGCGAACATTGCTATTCAATGTCATTAACCGTCCTCGGTTTCGCGACTTTTCTTTGTATCTAACGCACCATTGCGCAATATTACTGCGTGCTTACAGTACGTATCGCTTCGATAACGGTGATGAACATGTTGTTTATTACCTGGAACATGCAAACCCTGGCTTAACGTTATGCACGTAACCAAAGAGATTGTGCATGTGATACAAATGCAATGCTTTAACCATTACATCCTTTTAGCATGATAACGGTGGTTTGGTGCCAACCCTATGACATATATTCTTTCTGTAGACAATTATTAGGGGCAAGTATGGATTAAAGTCTGCGGGGAGTTTGACTTGGAATTCTGTGCCAAGTCAACTAAATCGCACAGTGTTAAAGTTTGATATGTTCTCCTACGGACTACCGTTCCCTCACACTACGAAGACCATAGGCCAAGACAAAGCATTTTCTTATAAATTGCTGGTCGCAGTAGGTGACTTCGCTAACAAATCATCTTGATTGTGACTTTTTGATGGGCGGTTGGATAAAAGCTGCTACAGCAATCGGATTAAGCGTTCAACTAAATGATAAAGATACTATAGTGGGTAGATTAAGTTATGTCTCGTTATTATTCTCGAAGAAGGTGAGAAAGTCCTAAATAACCATCACAGTGGTGCCGCTAATGACCATATGTCCGGGTAATATCATAAAGGTCTGCAGGCGGTTACTTCGCCTTCATAATCTCGAGATTGTATCACTACGGTCCATAAATATGTCATCGTATGAGATTATAGCGCAGATGCGGCGGCGCGCCGTTGCATTGCATCCCGTTATTACCATAAGCCCTTTTGCAAAATGGGCGTTAGTTTTTATGACGTGTAACCCTCACTGGTGGGGCATGTGCCTTTCTCTGTTATAGTATGACTACTTCACTAAGTGGGCTAGGCGATGCCATATGGTATTCTTTGTGGAAGCAGTTTTGTAATTTATATTCAACCACGTTGTTACCGCAGTTGGGTTCCTCTCAGCTCACAATATAATCATGGTACTCCATTTTACGATTCTTCGATGAAACATATATTTTTTATAAATATTGGGAGAATCTATTTTTAGATTGCAGTTAATAGATATGTCAAATATTATTAGCTCATAATATTTGGAATATAAACATTATCTTATTCTCTTAGAGCACTTGATTAAGTGCAGATGTATGCAGGAGCTGACAGAAGGAATTACGCTATTCCTAAGTTAAGTGGACCTGTTACATGGATACTTAGTTGGAAGCTATGTAATGATTTGGTGTAGTTATTCAGGCTAATTGATGGAGTTGTGTTGGGTTTCGTAGGTTAAACATAGTTGAGCTAGTTATATCTGGTCTAACTGATTGATACACTAGTGAGAGTAGATATTAAAATAGATATTAATTAATTCACTAATTATTAAATCATTAATCAACTAAAGAATTACGATTAACTCGATTTTCGGACATTTAGGTGGAGACTAGTGAAGAGGTAGGTGAAGAAGCGTTAACGAGCTATAGGTTTGTGACTATCTTTGTTGCATGATTTGCAACAACCAACAGTTAGAAATTCCAGCGTGAGATTTTCAATCAATTCTGGATGGGTGGGTTCATTTGGAAGCATTATGGTGACACTAAATTAGAAGGCGGAGCTATCAAATTAATGATTGGGCATGTGATTTGCTAGATCAGGCTTGATTAGTGTGTAGCAATTGGAATTGTCACCGAAACTGTGAAAAGTTTTGTTGTAATTATTGTTACACGGTCTATAATGCATATATTATCTGAGATAGTTTGGGTTTTAGCTTTAAGCTTTCATAAAAATATTGTTGTTCACCATATAACGATTGTTTATGGTTTTAATGTTAATAACGTAAATTGTTTTCTTTAACGTTAACAGTCAATGGTGGAAGAGATTTTTTTGTATTTATTATGAAGTTAAAATAGTGCTTGATCAAGATAATATTTGGTGAATAATATACTGATTGTTGAAATTTTTACGAAGAAAACATGGCAAGTTTGAACACATGGAAAGGACCACATATTATTCATCTTTTGAGAGAGTCCTAATGCATTTTCAGTGGAATGCAGGAGAAAGATCTATATGAGTCCTGTCAATGGTAGGATGCCCAGAATTATACATCCCAAGAATCATGAGCTTCAAAGAATTTTTTTCCATTGTAAATATCATTGTTTGAACATTACATTCAAAGTTAGAAAAACAAATACAAAAACAATAGAAAGAGAAAAAGAAATTAGATTGTAAAACAAGAAAGGTATATCATACCAAAGAAGACAAAAATCTAAAAGTGTGCAGCTAAAGCCCTCCTAAAAACTCACTTCTGATTAAGTCATACTAGCCTAATATGACTAATTAGTTTTTCAATTTACTGTGATAGGTTAATGAATTAGATTTTAAACAATTAATCAAAACATCGATGAAGAATAGATTAGGATAGAAAATAAAGGTTTAAAAAATCAAAGAAAATCATAAACCTATATGAATCTCAAAGAAGAATAGCTCCTAATTAGATTAAATCTTAGGCCAAGATAAAAACAATGGTTCCAATATTCTCAAAACTTGAACTAGAAGAAAGAAAAACAATAAACAAATTCAAGATGGGTACAGAAGAGATAATGAAGGAGATGTTTTAATTTTTTATATATTAGCCTTTACCATTTTTTTTTAATTTTCTGGAACAAAAATCTACTTATTTTATTGCTTTTATGCCATGAATCTGTGTAGTGAGTACTTAATCCTAACTTGGGCCCACTTTTATTTTTAAGTTTTAAATGTAGAGAATAAAGTCATCAAGCAATTCTAATCTTGGCAGATAGTAGTTAGGTAGAGAGACTTATGAGTTCATTGTTTAATATGAACTCATGGAGGAATGAATTAGACTTAGATTATTTTCTTGTTTTTCAAAAAGAATAAAATGTTTATGAAGAAAGTTTGTAGTCCAAATGCACTTTGAAAGAAAGATTTGTTAGGATCATTAGGAGTGGTGGTGAAGATTTTGTTTTTATACAATTCCATTGTTTGATTATACGGATATCATCGAATCAAAATAGATCAGAAAAAAGAAAAATAAAATTTGCTAATCGTTAAGACCTTGGTTTACTAAAAGCTGAGAATTAATAATTTGAGGTTCTTGACACCTTAAAGAAAGATGCCATCCCCATGTGGAGCCACTATTAGCCACCTATAAAATTTTCCATATCAAATGGTGGCTAAATCTCTTTAGCCTTTAAGAAACAATTCATCTTCTAATTTTAGTTCTTAAAGTCTTTTGAAATCTTCTTATTTGAGTTAATCTTCACTACTATTTTCACTTTTACTCCTAAAGAACACAGCATTGTCCACCCAGAAAGAATACTTAAAACCTCATTTTGTCATTTTTCATTCCTCCTTTACTCATAAACAATACCATTTCACCAATTATTCCTTCATAAAAATCCCTTTCCATTTAACCTTCATTTTAGTTCTCAAATCATCAAAACCCCCCTTTAAACCTTATGTTCCCTTTGCCGTTTAAAAATGCCACCCTTTAACTATCGGAACCCCCGATTTGGCTTAAAACCCTATTTTTAAGCCTAAAAAGACCCTTTTACATTATATAGGTCATAAGCCCCCGAGGCTTATTTCCTTCAAAACCCATTTCCTCATGTGACCTAAAACACGATGGGGCACTAAAGGCTTTAAACCCTTTTTGAAAACTTATTTCCCATCTGTTTTTCACCCAGATAATTTTAAAAATGAAAGCTTGGACCCGATTTGATCTCACGGATCAATGGCCATTAGCAGCCTTATCTTTCGCCCAATACCCTTCCTTACCTTTTCCTCCGTTCCTTCAACCCATCTCTTCTTCTAATTCAAACTCCATTCGAAAAATCTCATGATCGGGGTTTAACAAATGTTCCAGGGTGTTCCGAACACGTTTGCACCACTTCCTGTGCCCACTACACAACAAAACAATGGTCCCACCGAAACGCCCCACTTTTAACTCCCCGTTGTGTGCGATCCCATGCGTCGGATCTGGAGCCTCGGTCAGCGTTGGATGATGCATTCGCAAATTTTTTTCACGAGTTAACACCAAATTTTTTGAAAGGATCGGTTTTAGGAGGGGGACAAGTGTCCAAACGTTGTATCATATCGCATTTTTTGAGGAACCAAACACTTGCCACTGGCTGGCACCTGAAAACCATTTGTAGTTTTCCACTTTACGCATACTCACCACTTTTCTTTTCATGTTCAATCCCAGGCATTGAATCTGGGATCAAACAATCTGACAATCTTACATATCATTTGTGCTACATCGTTCACTCTCGAAAGACTTCATTGGTTGGTCTAAGTCGTTCATTATTTTAATCTATTGGCCCATGTTATATCACAACTTCAATTCATTACCTCCATCTATTTCTCCCAAGCACTCCATCAAACGATCTCCTTAATCGATAGTTCTAATCAACATTTCCTTGTTCATTGCTTCTTCTTAAACTCCATTTGCCTATTTAAGCACGCGAGGTTTTCTCCCTTTACTGAAAATTCTTCATTAGCACAACTCCATCCCCTCCATTAAACCTGGAAACGGTCTACAAAAACTTCAATTCTACGAAGTTTCATAATGAGTTTGCTGTGTTTTGCGGGGTTTCCTTTATTGATGATTGTTGTGTACCTTCTTCCACTATCCAGAATGAGTGACAGTGCTTCGAGCCAGTGATTCTATAGCTTAAAATCAAAGAAAGGATCCACGAGGAGGTAATAAATCCATGTTTAAATCAAATGGAGCACGATCCGAAGTTTGGCTTCCCTCCATACATAAAGACACATGTATCTGTGAAAAGAAAAAAAAAAAAGTCATATCGATGAATAAATCAAGGTTAAGAGATTAAATACTTTAAGAAAGTCAAAAATTTTAATCTAATTTTAAAAATAAAAGACAATATGAGAATAGAACCAAAAAAAATATCAAGGCTAGTTAAGCCTAAACACGGACAAAACGGATCAGAAAATGTTTTTAAGATAAAAACAAAGGGAAATATGGATAAAAGGCACCATTATCACATCGAAGGGCTAATTGAATCCCCAACTGCAAAATTATACACCATTATAATAAATCAAATGATAGGCATAGTTATTGCCTAGTCAAAGATATTTGCTTAAAGATGTTTGAAACAGTTATTACTAGCAAAGAAAAATATTTTAAGCATTAATAAAGTTGACATAAAAGATAAAGGTCTTAAAGTCAATATTTTTACACCCACTGAGCTAAAAAATCGGAACTATGATAAATCAAAGCGAGAGTTGTAAAAATCAGTGCATTCACCTTGTGCCTTACATGGTTTTCAAGGCTGAAATTTGCATGTTTTTAAATCAATGTATTCTGCCTGCCCTTACATGGTTTTCAAGGCTAGGAGTTGCATTTAGCATAGAATTAATTGCATTTCAACCCTGGGAACTCTTCCACCTCATCATTTTATTATAAAATCTCCTTGAGGAGCACATTGTAAAGGGTTGTTTGGTCACTAGGTACATCTTGAAATTCTAGAAATAATACATAGTGTTGAAGTTGAAGAAGAAATTAAAGTCTTGGAAAGCAAATGATGTTGTGACATGCTTGTTCTTGAAGGCTACATCATTGGATCCACGGGCTTGGATTTTAGTTTATGTAATACAAAGCTGTATCTGTCTTTCTGTTTTCATTATATTTTATAAACTCTTACTATATAGTAGGATGAAAAATTTAGGTGACTGAAAATAATCACAGAAGCTTGTGACCTAACATTGTACTTCCTTTGTTTTATGTTTTCTCTTTGGGTATTTGAAGTCTTAATATTTCTCTTTGATCCTCACCTTTGTTTATTTCTAATAGTTCAAATGATTGGTTTTCTGACATGATTTATGGTTTCCTGCAGCATACTTGCTACCACTTGAAAAGCTGACAGTATCCACTTTGGTAGAAGTACATAGTTTATAGTTAATAAAGTGCTGTTTTGATGTACCCACTTGTCACTGCTTCGTTGCTTTTGTTTTAAAGGTCTTTATAGTTCTTGATCATGAATGTATTGAGTGTTTCTCTTCTGTAATTGTAATTGTAAATGAATCTTGTATTTTCAAAGCTTCTTTGTGAGTAAAATCTTTGAGGAAATAGAGATGTGCTCTCCAAAACTTAGTTTCATTTTAAAAGTTGTCTTAAAGTCATCATTTGGCAGTGTGGTTTGTAGAATTCATGGTTAGCCATATCAGAAAATGCCTCTTTATGTTCATTATTTTTTTAAGTTCCCTTTGTTGAAATTCAAATTCTCTTTTAAAATCATTAACGTCAATCTCATTCACAAAAACTAAAGTTCTCTAGCCAATTGATTTTCCTTCATGTCCATACGTTATGAGCATGTTATCGACTTCATTTCAGGCTCATTGCCCAATGAATGCATGCTTCTTCTTTCTACCTATCTTTCCTAGACCTTTCATGGTCTGGCCTTACTAATTAAAACAAACAAACACACCTTTTCCTAATAACTAGTCTAAAATCAATACTTAGTAAATAGGACATATCTTTGCAAACAACTTGAGAGATCCTCTGCAAAAGGAATGATCTATGAGAACTCCCTAAAGATTGGTTAAGTGTTGCCTTGTTTTGATTGTTAATCTCTCTAAGCAGGGTTTCTTTCTGTAACTAACCTTAACCATAACCTTTACCTTAACTAACGCCAACACCGCTTACCTTAACTTGTTTTACCTTGACCTTAACCTTAACCTAAACATAACCTTATCTTAACCCTTAACCTAACCTTAACACAACATACTTCTATTATAACCTAACCATAACCCTACCTTCGCTATTGGCAACAATGTGTTGCTTGACCTTAACCTTAACTTCATTTACCTAACCTTAAGGGTTTATTCAGGTTAAAATTAATCCAGGTTAAGGATAAGGTTAAGGGTATTTCTATTTTTGAATCATCTAACATATTGTCATTAGAATGGATACCAAGTACACCATGTAAGACCAATTTTACCCTAAGTAAAATTGGCATATATAGAAAATAACTTAGTATTGCATTACAATAGTTGTTTGTAATTGTAAACGAAGCCCATGAGAAAATATTAAATGATACATTTTGGTAGGTTTTCAAGAATAATTAGTTAAACAATAGTTTAATTAATATTTTGAACATATTGTTAAAACAAGAAATTAATTAGATAAATCATTATTTATCTTATTGTTTTCTAAAGAATAATTATTTAATATATTTAAATAATGACTAACGTAAATATGACTAAATCACACCAATAATTAAATAAATAATTATTTACCGATTATATTCAAGCACATCCTTAAAATGATAAATAAATCATTTGTTGTTGTTATTACAAATAAAGGATTTGACCCAAGTCACTTCTTTTCCTCTAACGACCATAATAAAATATTCCATAAAAAGTTGGATCTTGATTTGGTTAACCATGTTGACTGTATAATTATCTAGAATAACTCAATATTTTGTTATAAATAGAAGGTTTTCTCATTCATTTACCTTTTGTTGCACTGTTATACGATTATAATTTTGGTCTAACTATTGATCCTGCTTTGATCATATTTGCACCATTTTTATGCAGGTTTTTCACCATCAGAAATTTTTAAGATACGAATTCACGAGGGACTTCGAGCCCTTATTGAGCTGGCTAACACCCTTTTATGCTGTCGGTGCCACTATTTAAAATTCATTCTAAAAATATTATTGTCTTATCTCTTGGATGCACTTCGAGTAAATATTATTTCGCCTTGTGCTCTTCTCACCTAGATAAAAGCATTGGTGAAGTCATGCTTGTAGGACCTTTAAAATCCATCACCCAATGTCACATATGGTAGCGGTGTTAAAAATAAATCGCATGGTGTAAATGATGGTCCTTTATAGTCCGTCACCAAAGGTATTTTAATGACACTTTTGGTGACGGTCATTAAGTATCACTAATTCTTTAGTGACCTTCTGGTAATAAATCAAAATCAAAATCAAAATCAAAATCAAAATCAAAATCAAAATCAAAATCAAAATCAAAATCAAAATCAAAATCAAAATCAAAATCGGCAAAATCGGCAAAATCGGCAAAATCGGCAAAATTGTCGGCAAAATTGTCGGCAAAATCGGCAAAATCGGCAAAATCGGCAAAATTGTCTAAAATAAAATAAAATAAATAAAGAAGCATCTCTTGTACTTCGTTCAATTGCTATAATGGGTGTTTAACCGTTTCTGCATTGTCGTGAAACGCTTTCGCGTTTTAATGCCGCTATTACTGTTATTAGTAATTTGAATTGAAATTATTAAATAAATAGCTCCTCTACCTGAGAAATTCCACTTTTGTAAGTTGTAGTAACTACTTAGGATATTTTCAATCCTTCTTCACCAATTGGTGTCTACTGTTAAAATTTGAGCAAAGGTTTGAGCTTTTTTTTTTTCATATCTACAACTTTAACTATGCATCCTTGAAAAGATCACTTCTACCTTTAAAAAGTTAAATAAAATCGCTTTTGGTTAAAATTATTTTTGTCAGTTTGAAATCTAACAACTTTGACAATAATCAAATGAAAATGCCATGGACAGCACCAAGTCATAGCGAGCATGGAACCTTTGAATTATCACAACAGAAGTTGTCTCTCGAGTAGGAAATGGTTCATTTCCTACTTTACGCAGCCATCTGACAATAGAAAAGCAAAAACAAAAACAAAAACAAAATATACATTTATTCTATAAATTGTGTGTATGATGAGTTATTAATCAATTTGATGAACAAGATATACGCTACTCACTAAAATAAATAGTGAAAATAATTATTAATAATAAGCTAAATGCAAGAACATTTAAATGGCAGAAAGAAATTATTTTAACATATGCTTCAACAACTTTTGTTCACTATTGGAATGTAAATAATGCGAAACTGTTATTTTCGTTTAGGACACTCCTAGGCGTATTAAAGAGATATACATTAGCTATCTTGAAAGACCGTATACGATATTTTAACTATCTCGCACAATATTGTACAACAATAACTTCTATTTTCATGGCAGGCGCTTATGTATAATGGACAGAATGTAAATCCATGATCGCAAACCTTTAGAAATGGTAAAAATGGTATCATCAACATGGTGAAAACAAACTCATTCTCTCTCTGGCTATGCTTTTATTAATCTCAACAAAAGATACCCAAAAACAGCACCGGCAAAGCTAGATGATTTATCTCATCGTATTCTATCATTCGCATATGCTTTGTTAGGTCGCATATGCAACCAAAATAATAAAAAGTAATAAGGTTCGGTATTGCAACGTATCGAACAATACAAAAGCGTGCTAGAAGGTAATCAACAATACTATTGTAGCAATTTATTGGTAGCTTTATAGCTACGCGGAAAAGCTTAGATATGATTTATGGATTTAAAGTAATAAGTGCGAGATATCACCTAATTGATATTTATCATCTCAGATTTCGATCATTTATAAAAGAAGGCGAAAGCATAATTTCTAAAAGAAGGTATATTAGGAGAGAGCTCTTACAAAAAATATTGTCTCGTAATTTAAACAGGCAAACGCGGGGAATCAACTTCATTCAAGCGCAAGAAGATGACATAACGGAACTAGAGGTAACAACAAGTAATGAAAAAGCAGAAAATATGGTCCATTATTTGTTTATACCTCAATACCCAGGTAGGACATGGAAAACAACAATACATTCAACTATTATTAATAACGTTTGGAATATTACTGATGGGGCTTAAAGTAAAGTGCAATGATTCTGAAAGCGGGTGGTCATTTGAGCGTGTTATAGTCTAAGACATCATTTTAATAAAAAAATAATGCTCGCATGAGATTTTCCAATGACATGATCTATTATTGTGGGAGAAAAGATTCGAGCGAAGTGTTTTGAGCGTTATTGTTATAATTTATAGAAATATTAGCAACTCTCCCTTCACTAGCATAAAATATTATGCGTGGATTCCCTTTAAAAAAATCCCATCTTCCACTCTACTGTCTTGCGTGTGGGGAAATTCGTCCCTCTTTACTACATACACAATGTCGACCGGACACTTCGCTCTCCACTGAGCCACTACATTAGACTCCCCTCCCATAAGTCTAAACTAGCCCGCCATTTTAGAAAAGTAAATTGAAAAAAATAACACTAATAATAGCTAACAGAAGAAAACACAACTTCGAGATATTTTCAACCATCTTAATCAAACTGGATTAATATAATTCACAACTTGCGTATATTTGTAACAATATTTTAGTTTAATAATGAGTATGATGGATTTTAAATATTGATAATATTTTAAAGTGTCTGCATTGATCATTTACTACTCATATTGTTTTGTCATATGGTGCAGAAATTCATAAAATTAAATTACTAGTCACAAAAACAACAAACTTTGATATTATTTATAGAACTTAGAAGTTATCACAATGCTCTTTTATTAACAAATTGGGCTTCTGTGTTTTCTATTATTCAAAGTTCTGGACCTGTTTTCTTTCATTATAATATATTGTAGCCTAAGTCCCCATAAAAATATCAATGGTTTTCATTGTCTTTATAAAGTCAAAAGAAAATAAAAAAACCAGTTTGAGGTGCATCACTTGATCCTAAATAAGTAATCCTTTAATTGCCATATTCATCATATTTTCTCCTTTAGGTACCATAGAAAAAAACTAGAAAAGTATGGTTACTACTGACGTATCCTTTAGGTCAAATGTAGTTGAAATTTAATGAAAGTAGGGAAGTGAGTAGAACGTGACCCTATAAATTAAGGATTTCATTTTTTACACCGGCAGAATCTTGCGCTGCATTCTCGTTGAGTTTTTGTAACCAATACACAAGCAACAGAATGTAAAAATAGTGCTTTTGAAATTAAAAAGCAGCGAAAAAAGAGAAGCATAAAAAAATTTTTTACTATTTTTACGAATATATTTTGATCAAAACCTAGTTCTTTCGCCATGCTTGCATAAAAATATAATGATGCCTCAGAAAGCACCTAATAAGGTTCAATCAAAGCGGTTATTGTAAGCCCTTATAAGCTTATAACATGCAAAATCATAGATAAAGTCAAATCCTTTTCCTCACAAATGCATAAAAAATATATGTAGCTGCTAACCTAATGTGTTTCCTTCTGTATCATGCTAGTGTAACTATGAAATCTCATCACTTTGAAGCCATGCTGAGAAATGGCCACTCAAACTTAGCCCTTTGCATATAAATGTATTCATTTTTCTGCATGCATACTAAAAATAGAACAGAAGGCAAGCCAGCATTAATTTCTCGGCGCTCCAATTTACAGCTTATTCCCAGATTATAGGTAATAATTTGGATTAAGGTGTTCAGAGAACTTTAGAATATTTTCATAAACCTCTTAGAGCATATGACGAGCTGGTATGCCAGATGAAGCTGATAGCTGTGTGAGTGGACCAATGGTTCATCCGAAATTTCATTCTACCAGGAAGCTATGAGTAGCTTAGCCTGCTCAAGCTTGATGAAGTTTTGGAGCTTAACGTCAAGAAAAGGAGGCTGCACGAGGCTTAATCCCAATGTACCTTCTCCTCATGAGACTTCACATTATCATCATCTGACCACACAGACAGCAGCACTGGTGTGGGAAGATGAATGATTGGTTCCTTAAGTCTGTGGCCTGGAATATTAAAGTACTGGCACTCTGCGCGTGTGTGTGTACATTGCATTAGCAAAGTTAGCTTGGACCAACTGCCACCATAAATTTGTGAGTTGATAGTCTTGCAGGACAAGCTGAGAGCACGATTTGAGTTTGTGTGAGAAAGCTTCATGGAAATAAGGCAAGGAGAGAGGATCGAGATTTTCTTTAAGTAGGTTCGAGCCTAGCATGCGAAATCCATTTCACAAAGTGAGCTTGAAATGGATTATGGGATGTTCATCTCTTGTGTTGGAAAAAAACTGCGGTGCATCTTGGACAAATGGCTTATGCAGTTCTGTCATATCAGGCTCAAGGTTGCCATGATTTTCTGAAACCCATTTCTGCAATTACTCCCATGATCGAAAGCTAGAACATGTTTTGGAAGAACCCTAGAACTAGAAAACATAAGCTGTTGAGACTAGTCCATGAAGGACAACATGACCAAGGGATGTTAGTTTTCCCATATTCATTAGACTGGATGATGCTCTATACTACTAGGTACGATTATATTTTTTGTAACAATTTATTTATTTTATTTTATTTTATTTTTTATTTAATCGGTTCTCATTAAAATCATGATTGTTGTAAATAAGTCCTTGTAGTGTCTAGATAATCTTTCGCTACTCATTTTTGGTTGTCATGATGATTTTTGAAATTCCCATGGATGGGTCTAGACACAATACAAAAAAACTTTTTCAATATTGTATAGAACATATAAGTTCTCCGATTGATCTTCATCAAAGGGTTGGAAACTATGTTTTCCATATGAAACCTAAAGTGCTTGGACATAACATATTTTTTTGCCACTATTAATAGTTTTAGATAGATTACGTAAAAAATGTGAGTGCCTTAGAAATTAAAGAGAAAATAACAACAAGAAATGCAAAAGAAACAATTTGGGGTCAAACATGATCTAAATTAATAGATCTTTAGTAATTTATTTGATTTATGTCTTTATCTTCGAGTACCTAAAAAAGAAACTTGAAATTAATTTAGTCTCTTGGTCAAGGATTCATAAAGCCTAAAGCTGAATGAATGTTTTGCAGTATTTTTTACTCTAATAATGTAACCTCTTGTGGCTTTTAAGGTAAAAAATTGACCTCTCCATAAATCGAACAAACATGCATGTTTAGATGTTTCCTTTTCTGCGATTGATGTTGTATTTTCCATGCAACAACAAACCCACTAAAGATCTATATAACTAGATGTCTATTCTTTTGTAGGAGAATTTTTCACGTAGTACAAGATGACACAAAATTTAACATATGTGGCACAATTTGGGCTCAATAGCTATGAAAATGAGGTTTGAATGTTGTAAGATAAGGCTGGAAAATGTTAATCAAATTAGCAATGAATTCCAACCTTCAGCAATATTTCCATCATATAATGGATACTTAGAGGTATCTTGCTCTCCCAGGGAAATATTTGTGATAGTTCTAGTATGAGTATATACAAAGCTTGATTAACTATTTCTTTTTCTCTCAAGCTTTAGGACATTATTTAAAGCTCAAGAAATACCCTGAATTATTGTTTTGAGAGGAACTTTGTGAGCTTTGAAGATAGTGGAAAACATTAACAAATACACATGTCTTGTTAGCACTTTCCTTTAGTGTTAGAAAGTTTTCCACTAAATTTTCAAGTTCTTTTTTATAGTCCATAAGATCATTGGTGAAATAATTTAGTAAAAATCATTTCTAACTGAAAGAATGTGTCCTCAAGTTCTCACAATACTCTCTAATTATCTTTTCAGGTGGATCAAGAATATTTTCAACAATATTTTTATAATATAAGGACTACACAACTTTGCCCAAATTAACTCGTTTTGAAAGGCATGGACCAACATATGAAGAATATAAATTTCAACAGCAATGATTACTTCATTACTGTGTCGGCTTTATTGGACCAAAATAAATTTAGAAAGAGTTTACCATAAGTGACTTCTTCATTTGAGGACTTTATTCTTGTACAACCTCATTGATGTAAAATTGTAAAAAGAGTATTCGACTACTAGTTTTGACTAAAGGCTCTAAAGCTGTATCTATGAAGGTGTTGGCTTTCTACCAAGAGAATACGCATTTGAAAATCTAGTTAGACTTGCTTAGAATTTTCACCTTCCATTTGACATTACCATTAGCAATCATTTTACTCTTTGCATAGATCAAAATGAAAGAAAATAATCTTTGGAAACAAGGATAAAAAAAAGTATTCAACATACTTTTGATAATCATTTGATGTTAAATTTTTCTAGGCAATCAATTTCCCTTGACTTGCATGGTGTTCAAAAACTTCTTTGCTGATACAAGTGGGTGTGGGATCTTGTTGCTTGAGTTGGCAGCGATTGTTCGGGAACCATATTTAGATCACAACTTCGAGGGGTCATAGGGATATTTCCATACTTCCTGCATATTATAGAGCCAATTGAAACATTGTGGGACAATTTTCCTCATCAAAAGCTAAGTGTTTATAAAGTAATCATAATTAATGTTCAGTAATCATCATTTACTGAGGTATATAAGGTAGCTGAATCATTTAAGAAAAATTGAATTGAAGGTTACTATTATTAGATCACACGGAGAGAAAAATTACATTCTAACATTTTCAGAATAATTATTTCGTTGATCTGCAAAGGCACTTCAGGTCTGAAATAGCCTCTAAAACCCGCCCCGCATTGTCCTCTAAACCTCGGTGTTGTTTTCTCATGCGAACACCTCCCCGAACGCCATGGATGAGAGACAAAAATACCACCCACTAGCCGCGACACCACCCTGGAGCGCAGGAGGTGTGGATTCAGCACCACATGCAGAATGCTAATCGCAGGAGAGCTGAGTGCTTAGTGACCCCAAGGCAAAACCACCCGGGGCCTCGCCTCGTAGAAGGACCCTTCCTACATAGTCCACTAGTATGAGTTGTCTATCACCAGAGTTGGACACTGCAGATGACATATTGAGGATCTCCCTCCACTGATAAATCACCCTCACCACCATTGCGTGTCTGTTGGTGTATGTGCATGCTATTACCATTCAAGATTTTTCTTAACATTTAGATTCCAAATCGAGTTTTCTGAGCTTCACTTGCACCCACCTCGTCCTGCTTGTCGCAAAACTAAAACCAATGTTTTAGAGCCAGCTTCACTCATCTACGAAAGTCAAAGCACCAACCTTCGCCATCACCCATGAACGCTGAATGGATTGGCTCACATTTATTGTGCGCTTAACTAAAATCTCCTCCTGTTGTAGGATACTTGCTCCCGATAACATTGACCACTTGATAATGGGAGGGTGATGAGTTGGTGGTCGCATGTTTGAGGGCTGGTCTAGCCTTAAACTATCCTCGCCCACTTGTCTCTATGATTGGACACCCTCCCAAACGAGGGTCATGAAGTTCTTCTTCCATGAGAATTTGGGAGTCTATGAGATTCTCGAGGATCTAGATCTGCTTTAGAGAGAATATCATCCTATGTGTTGTATAATTTATGATCGGATTATTTGTACCATATTAGCCACCCTTATCTACCAAACTTATTCTTGGAACGAGGCACATGGCCCGTAGCGGCATACTCCATTTGACTTAGGAGTCTACTCTGATCGTCGGAGAGATAGGCCAAGAATGTCAATGGCTTGAGACGAAGACCCATTTTGGTTGAGGGAAAATCGATGAAGAAGTGGTGTTGAAGTTTTTCGTCCTGTCTCTAGAGGATGCACATGGAAGGCTCTGATAAAACCCCTCGCAGGACGTTATCCCGAGGTGAGGGGATGCTGCTGTCACCGCTGCACGATAAGTCAAAATTAAGACCGATTTTAGCACATAGATGGCTTGTCCATATTCGCTTCCAGACGTGAGTGTTGGGATGGCTGAAGCCTCCACACAAGAAGGTAGGCTTCTCAACTGAAAATTCCCCTAAGGTCGAGAGGCCCCATCGTGGCACCTGGACCGCAGGAAGCAGATTTGCCTGCGCTGGGTGAGATAACGGGAAAGGAGATCATGCCCCTTGACAGGGTAGGTCTAGAGGCCAATCACTTTCGTTTTCCATTGGTTCCATTCATTTTTGTCCCGGAGTCAGCTTACTCAATAATCCACTATTGTCACTAGCTCCACAGGATGGTAAGAGGGAGGGGACGGGGATGCTGCCAAAGGTTCTCCCAAAATCAACCTGTTGTTCCATCGTGTACCTCCCAAAAGATGTGCTGCAGTCTCTACAAATTGCAGACACTTGAGATAGGAAGGGTGAGAGTGAAGGATGTCTCATATGCGTTCTACGTCCATACTGTGCCCAAATGATTTTCCAAAGATCTTCTCTTCTCCTTGATTTCTCTATCGGATCCCAAATATCTTGGCTAAGGAAGGACCATCCGAGTTGAAGAATTGTAAACAGAAAGTCGTGGAGGCACCAGGAACCTTATCTAAGAGGCGATTCCTTCACTGCTTCTTCACTTCTAAGAGGGTGATGGGGCTTGGAGGGCTTCATTTTGGTCTTGCGAGATCAATGAAGGGATATTTTGAGAAACTTTGGTGGAGATCCTCCGATCGGTTAGTAGCCTTCATCTTGTAGAAGGATGAGAAAAGGGTGCTATTATGCCACTATATCTTTGTGGAAGTCAAGGCGGGAACCATCAGCTTGGATGCAAGTGAGTGATTATATTTTTGCCATTATTGGATTACATGGATTGGTGGAGAATTTTTTATTCTTTCCCCTATCCCAACCACTAAATCACTGGATTTCACTCTATAGGATTTCCTCCTATTGCTTTCATTCCTTGAGATCCTTGGTCAAGAGGTCTTCTTTTTCTACCAGCTTTTCTGTGGCCATCCTTGATGATTGGTTGCTTGATTTGTTGGAGTATATTTCCAAATGTTTCTAGCATTCTACTCTTTAATATGTCCTTTGAGGCCATGCAACTTCTCTTTGAAATTGATTTCATTTTATTACCACGTGGTGAGCCCAAGGCTGTCCACCATGAAGCTAATTACTACAAGAATTGTGGGTGCGCAACCAAAAGCTCTTGAATTGGAATCGGTGACTTTGAGGGGGGAGGGGGGATCCGTCATGATAAGACACTAAGAGAATAGGAACCTATCTAGTCTGCATCCAATCTAATTCACTCCCCCTCTATGACTATTCTAGGTATGACGACCGTGGCGGGGAATCACATCAACTATGTGAAAATCCTCGATGATGTCGTTGAAGGCATGCAAAGATGGGTGTAAGCAGGGGACTCGATCTAATATTCCAAGATCCGACAATGCGAACTTAGTGTCAATCCGATATTCCAAGATAAGTCTTCCTGGATCCCATAGAATTTCTATGCCCCCTGCAGATCCGGTGGCTTCAATCATCATAGCTCGGCTATTCCTCTAGCAGTGTTCATTTTTTTCCTTAACTTTGTCATTAGGCACCTTGGTTTCTTCAAGAATAACAATCTAATGTCTCTATTTTCCTATTTTTTCTTTAAGGGAGCAGATCTTCCCTCAGATACAAAAGCCTAAGGGAAAGCTCAACATCAAGAGAATAGTGCAATTAGATAAAGGCAACATACAACCAAAGGTTGACGCTTGGGTGAAACCCCTAACAACCAAAAGTTGAAGGTATGGTGGAACCCTAGTTAAGCCCATGATCTTTATGAGGAGAGAGCGACGGATCTAGGAAAGAGATCCGTCAATTGGCCCATCTGCCCCAAGTTTAACAGAAAAAACACACCTATAATACACTTCTAAATGCTACACATTATATTATATAATTTACGGTTCCCCGAAACAAAAAAGATATGTAGTAAAGTAAAATTAAATATTACCGATAACAAAATAATATTTACAGTATTTTTTAAATAAAAAATCGCCTTCATATTACAAATAATATAATATCACAAGAAAATGAAGAAGCGTCAACTTTATGCTATGCTTCACATTCCCTACACCACACTTTAAAAATTATCTTGGGACCGCCGGAGAATTCTGCTAATTTTATTTTTGAATTCATCCCTGTGCTCTCGCCATTCTTTAGCGGCGTCGATGTTTGCAGGTGATTCATCATTGGGACTAGAAAGCACTGATATGATACTCAAAAGAATAGTTTCCACTGTGTGCACATTTGACCATCATTCACTAGCAAGCTCATGCCCAGGCGCAAGAAGAGTAGAAATGCAAACACGGCCGTCTGGATAAACATTTGGATGCCACATTTCTGAGGTAAATCTAAGTGCTGGAGGACTATTTGGGTAGTCGGGTTGAAAACTCATGATAGCATTAAAATATCCACCTTCATATAATGTATCTGGTGGCCCATTATAGCTACGTTCCATTCAAAAAGGTTAGAATCATCTACAAGTCCAGCCGAAAGTCCATCCACTGGATGCCTAGACAATTCTTTCAGTTGCTTGCCAAGTAAAAGACTCGCCTGGTTGTCTCCCATGGTGCGCTTTGAACTCCCGAACGATCTCAGATTTAAAATATGAAATTGACGACACCCACAATGCCCGTCCCCTCGATGAGATTTCCCTCGACAACGATATGGTATTGAATATGGATATCAATAGTGAAGCTCCGTGCCTCTCCGTATGCAATCGGAGAATCGCATGAAGAACGATAGCTAACTTTTATTAATAATTATCGATAGGGAAAATCAAGAGTGTAATATTTACAATAAAAAAATTGAGAAATAGTTATAATAAAAGAAATCAAGGTCGGTCTTAAATAATTTTCACTTTTCCCGGCTGAGTAATTATTATATAAGATTTAAAAATATTAATAATTTTTTTTTTAAATGCTATATAAGAAAATATCATATTTATTCTATTTATAGGGTTTTTGACAAATTTGTAATTCATTATTTTTTATATAAAGTTGATATGTAGCTTTTTAAATATTAATAAAAAACATATTATAGGTTAAAAAACATCATAGCGTCATTTTTATTTTATTAATAAGTATCTTTTAGAATTTGTAATTCAATCGTTTGTCAACATAATGTATATGTAGATCCTTAAATATATTATTCTTTATGTTTAAAGAAATATGTAATATATATATATATATATATATATATATATATATATATATATATATATATATATATATATAATTTTAAAAACTAATTATAACAGCAAGTAATTATATAAAGAAATTTGTACAATTAAATGTTTTCAACTTTAAAATATAATTGAGGCATATAAGGGTTCAAGCTACATCGAAGGAGCAGACTTTATGTTAACGCCCGTGCATATTTTCCATTGAACTGATTTCAGCAAGAGGATCTCCACTTAGCTTGTTATTAACACACATTTTCGTTGAAAGAATGGAGCAGAGAACAAATCCGACGACCCAACGGAAAAAGCAGTGGGGACAGAGGGCCCTCGTGTCGGAGCAGCGCACAAATTTTTAGTTCACTACCTTGCTATATCTAACACTATAGTTTATAAAGCTGTTGATATTTTTCTACTCTACTCAGCTTCTATTACGCCACAAAAACAGTATGCACACGAGAAGGGGATCATGGATTGCCTCTCTGTTGTTGCTGCTGTTAAATATGGATTGGTGGAATCAATTAATAGTAATGCCCACTTCAGCTGCTTACGCCAACAATGGATGGAAGTACGCCTTCGCAACATTTTACAGCGAATCTGATGCACTGGGTACCATGGTAGGTGCATGTGGGCAATCTCCACAAAGGCTAATGTATTTTTGCAATGTTCAACATATTATGTTTGGTCATCATTTGTCAAGTTATAATAATATGCCAAGTAACCCCCAATCATATATAAAGGTCATAAATTTAGCTTCATCATGTGAGCGTTTAAATGGAAAGAGATTAAGTCTACCAAGTAGAAGGAATCAAAGATAAAGAAAGTTACAAATAAGATTGTACCATTTCTTGTGCACCGACCTTATTTTATGCCTGAAGGCCAACTGAAAGTAATACAGATATGAAACAGGCTCCTAAACGTTGGAAAAAACTACTATATTTTCTAGAATAGAAAGAGAGAAACAGGCCATATGTGGTCAAACAGATATAGTTAATAATTAATTTAACCAGTATGGCGTAGCTCATAAACCAGTAAAACCTAAAGACTTGTGAAACAACTTGAACTGCAATGACAAAGTAGTTTGAATTGGGGGTGTTAAAAAAAGAAATAAAAAATCCTCTACCTACAGAAATTCACTGTAAGTTGTGAAAGTAGCTCACTTGGGATATTTTCAATCAATATACACCAATTGGTGTCTACCTGTTCAAAATTTTGAGCCACAGGTTCCAAGACTTTACATATCCTACAAAACAACCTATGCATCCTTGAAAGATCATCTACCTTTACAAAAAGTTAAATCATGAAATCAACTTTTTGATTAAGGAATTATTTTGAAAAAACAGGTTCAGAATCCCCAACAACATAGCAATAATCAAATGAAAATGCCATGGCACCTTTTAATCCCTTAGCAAGGCATGGAACCCTGAATGCTCCTGCTCTAGAAGTTGTCTCTAAGACTGGGAAAGTAGTTCATTTTGTACTTTCTGCA
This sequence comes from Pinus albicaulis, assembly GCA_034641835.2. Taxonomy (NCBI): domain Eukaryota; kingdom Viridiplantae; phylum Streptophyta; class Pinopsida; order Pinales; family Pinaceae; genus Pinus; species Pinus albicaulis. The sequence continues at coordinate 82,229 of JAXQQM020079769.1, read as the reverse complement.
ACCAAAGCCAGCAATAGAAAAACAAATAACAAAAAACAAAAAAAAAACAAATATCTCAGCTGTTCTATAAATTGTGTGTATGATGAGTTATTAATCATGATAGTTGAAGTAGTGGAATATATGTACTTCACTGACTAAAAGAAACAATGAAAATAATTATTTCAACAATAAGCTAAATGCAAGAACTTTAGATAATAGAAAGAAATTATTTTTAACACACTCACTTCCAACAACTTTTGTTCACTGCTGGAATGTAAATAATGGGAAACTATTTATTTTTCTCGTTTCAGACACTCCTAGGCCTGTATTAAAAAAGGAGATATACATTAGACTCTTGAAAGACCCAATATCCATTTAATACCAACACTCTAACACATGTGTACAACAATAACACCTATTTCACCACTGACCTTAATCATATAATCTGGACAAGAATCCTCTAAAATCCATGATGAAGCCTTTCGAGAATAGTAAGAAGTAGTGTCATCCAACATCATTGACTCAAACTCATTCTCACAAGCCTCCATGTTACCCATCCCAATCTCAACAAAGATGCCCAAAACACTTTTCAGCAAAGCTCGATCAATTGCTCTCCTTCACGTTCCCTATCAATCTGCCACATAACTAAGCACAATAGGTCATATGCTAGCAAGAATAATAAAAAAAAGTAATAGTTCAAATAACTAAATTTTTTTTTTGGCATTTCAAGGCAATACAAAATGTACTAGAGTAATCACAACATCCCTTACATTATACTTAATTTATTGGTAAACCTGCAAAACACATGGAAAGCTTGAATATAGGTTATGGATTTTAAAATTGCTAAGTGCAAGGATATCCACCCCTAATTTTAGGATATTATCATCTAAAGTTCAATCATTTATAAAGAAGACGCGAAGCATAAACATTACAAAGAGAGAAGGTATAAACAGAGAGAGCTCTACAAAAAACATTGTCTGATGTTAAACAGAGCATGGAAGCATAAGAGACCAACTTCATTTAATGTAGGAAGATGACACCATGGAATGAGGTAACAACCCAAGTAATGAAAGAAACGAGAAAGCCACAGAACCATTATTTTGTGATTTCTCCATCTCTTTACAAGTTCTCTCAGCAGAAATTCATCATGTTTCTCCCTCAATGCAGGTAGAACCTGCGGAAAACAACTAATACATTTCAACTATTGACCAAACGGCATTGGAATATTACCAGAGTGGGAGGCAAGAGTAAAAGTGCAATGATTCTGGAAGCGAAGTGTTTTGGAAGTGTAGTGTAGTCTAAGACATCATTTTTACAATAAAAATAATGTAACACCCCCAATTTGTGTGTTGAATTTTTTAAAAGTTAGACATTTGAACTCTAATCCTAAGGGGGTGGACCCCAAGGGATGAATATGGTTGCATATTTTATTTGAGGAATAAATAAAATGATTGTGCATTTTTTTGACCAAAATGAAATTAGAGATCACTTGCCAAATCCATGAGGATGGAGAAGGCAGCAAATCCCCAAAAAAATCTTTCGAAATCCTTGAAATAGAATTTATTTAGATTTGAGGAGGAATCTAAAATTTCCCCAATGAAGAGGAGTAGTTGGGAAGAGGTGAGAAAAATTTGAAAAGGCGAGGAAAAGCTTAAAGCGACTTTAAAGAATCCCAAGATGGGAAGCCTAGGCTAAACGGGAAGAAAGCATCATACATTAGGACGCGGAGATTAGAAACATGCTTTGGGGAATTATGAGCTTAAATAAGGCTGTCTAGGTTGATCGAGGGGTGGATCGGTGCTAGGAAGTGATCTCTTCTTGGGGTGAATCTGGGAGATAAAGAGGATTCTAAGGTTGGGAGGTTGGTCATTGCGAGATTTTGGTATGTTCTGAATTTACGGTCTATGTCTTATTCTGATATGAATTTGGCTACATATAAAATTTAATCTTATGACAATGAGAAATTTTGGTACTACATTTTAACGAGAATGCGACCTAAGGCATTCACCTTCGAGGATCTGTCTAGTTGTAGACAACCATGGAGTAGAAACCTCGAAGCTCTAAACCAAGTGTGGTCTAAATGCGAAGTTACTCAATCTCCATGGAAAATGTATTATTTTCTTGTTTTATGCGGATAAAATGTGATATTATAATTGCAAAATTTATAGTAAAACCATATCATAATTGAACTAATGCAAGAAAATAAAGACATTATATAATGTGTACGTCCATTCTATATGGATATTAATGCGATGATAGCAAGTATAGATATTGTGTTTAAACTTAATTCCAAAGCTTGACGAGAAAGAAATATTAGAGTAATGTATTGGGTAGTGTAGAACATACACTAATTATTGAAACCCTCGATACTTGCATAAGTACTTAACAAAACATATGTATATCTATTTCCTATGCAATTACTATTGTACACATGTATATAGGCGGCAAAGGAAAACAAAAACAAACGTGCGCCCTCGCATCGTATCGTTTCATACATAAATCTCTCCATAGAATAAACCGAAATAGTCACGGGTTAAAAAGGTATAAAACAAATGTATATAAATGTATAGGTGACGATGTGTGAGAAGGCATAAATAAATACGAATCGACTATGTTAAAACGAAAGGCACACATGCGTTCTACGCCATTAGAATCCGGAATAGAGTCTACGACATCAATGTGTGGGGGATCCTTAAAAACCATAACCTAACTTTAAATACGCTTAGGAAGTTAATATCATCATGTTTTTCCATGACATACGAAACGAGCGAGAGTGAGAAAATAGTTCGAATCAGTAGTAGTCGCAACACGTCAGATATGTGAACAAAATAGAAAAAACAATTATATGAGTGCCGAGAGATACGATAACCGCCATGGGTAAACCGCAATGACCCTCATTCGGGCCGCGTAGTTTCGATTCAACGTGCGGGTAGAAAGAAACGGTTAATAGCGGCGGTCTAGGGTTTGTTCGAATATTTGTAGCTACGGGAGTGATTAACCGGGTTAAACTTCATGTGAACTTGAAAATCACGAGAAGAGTGCTATTATCTACATCTACCCTAGGGATATCCAGGTTATACTCTTCAGTAATCATATGTAAATCGGACGAGTCTCACCCAACATAAGTCGAGCGCACGGTAAATCCCAAATCAACATTTAAACGATAAATTGATCCGCATGTAACCATGACGAATAACTTCGCATGTGGTATATCGGGACGACGGAGTATTAATGCGTGAAGCTATATTCGAGATTTCAAATTTTCTTTAAACAATAAAGAAACGGAAGTCGAATCGTGTGAATGAAAAGAAGATTACCATGGAGGAGCTCGCCTCTTCCTGCGGCGGGGTGGTAAGTGCTGGCAACGCCTCTATCGCAAGGATCATTCGATACAGTTGAAGTCGAAAAGAGGACGTAGATCTCATGGCTTATCCGAGGTTAACAAATCACACGCACGACCACCATGAAAGCGATTCTGGAAATACTCACATATTTCGAACAAAACATATAACCATAAGATAGGTGCGTAAGATCTATTATTATGTGACCGAGCTGAGAGCAACGTGAGGTCGAGCCCTCTATCGAGCGCGTCGGAGTAGGTTAATGGAAAAGAAAATTATATTACACCTACAAACTTTGAAATCAAATTAAATTGCATCGCCTTTGACGCTAGAAGAAGTGGATGCGGCATGTCGATCGGAGGAAAAACGGGGTGAAGGCGTTTATTCGCTACTACGCGTGCGAGTGCAGCTAGAAACCTCATTATCGACACCCTGCGCAAAAAAGTTAATGAACGGTTAGGAAACGAGGAGATGTAATGAAAGAAAAATACGAGAATAAATTTCGGAGAGTAAAACGTGGATGCACACGAGGAACTCGCATAACCTCGAGCCGGTTGTTTCCTACATCCCATCTCCCTTATATCATCTCCCTCCTTGCATGAGCGAACAACCGGACAATCGTCTCCATGATGTAATGAGATCCCCAGCTGAATCGGAGTTAGATAAATAGGAATGAGCGCGGAGTGATAAGGAAGGGTGGGTTGCCATGACAAGACGGGGCATTTGTCTTTGAAACCTAATTAAGCAACACGAAGGGTAAGGGATCCCTAGAGCGATTTGGGAAAGCTCGGTGCATCTCCATCGTTGTACTCGGTGAAGGGAAAAAGGTTGTATACACCGTGTGACTGCACACACATATCGATTTGAGCAGTCTGAACGCGCGAATGCATAAACAAACACTCTACACGTGGCAGATGGGACGAGCGGGGATTCATTAAAAAAAATTCGCGTTGGTACTTCGAATGGAGTGGGAGACGCCATCTGCATTCACAAACGTTAGTCATCATGATAAAATCCCTCACATTAAATCAACACACGATAGTTCTAAACGGTGGCCATCATAAAAACCTCACCGGTGGCGTGCTTACAATGGGAACACGGACACTGCAGCCCATCAAAACTCAAACACGGGAAATAATAAACAATATTAAACAGTTTACGAATAGGCGGCGCGGAGTTGTGGCCGAATACGTGTTAGGTAAGCAACGGCAATCGGCACGCCTTTGACTCTCCACCATAAAACGCTATGATCACGACGTCAGCACAATGTGCACACAAATGTTGCAATGAGTTAATAGTATGGGGGGTAGTACGCCACTTATTATTTGTATTCATGGGAGTAATTATAATATTGACAAGCGAATACCACAGGGCGGGTATTATGTAACTATATACATATATATGCCATCGGTATAAGAGCACGATCTAATAATTATAGAAAAAAAAATGAAAACGAGTTTTGATATATATATAATTACATAGGATGTAATTCTATTACATTATGGACACATATGTGTGGACTCATGTATATGAAACCGAGATATTTTAATTGGGTGTAGGTAAGACAACCATATATATATATAAGTGGGAATATATATATATATATGTGGAGATGCAATTGTGTTAGTGGTATATAGAAGTAGTATATAGATAGATATACATGTGCACATACTAGATATATATGTGTGACATATATATATGTATTTTTGTAACAATACATATAAAGGGTGAATCAAAGATATACTTATAGATGTGGTTAAGAAGGATAGAAGGATAATGTTCAATGTTGTATAAATATAGATAGGCTAGGGTAAGAAAAATTCAGTTTAAGAAGGCATTATAGCTACCGGACGGAACTCATTATTCCCCTCGATAAGTGATTAAAAAGGAGACCCCAACTTATATCGAATTTTTTTTTTTTTTTTTTTGTGAAACGAGGAGGTGTGACAAATGGTATCGGAGCCAAGTTACAAAAATTGGGGTACATCGATTTTGTGCTCATTACGTATTACATATGTTGTTTTTTTTTCTCTTTGAAGTTTTATAAACCCTTGCTAATGCGTGTTGTAAGTGTGTACGGTTGGAATGGTTGAAGGAGAAGGGATTTATGTGGATGCGGGATGAGTTTGCTACTCCGGATCCCAATGCCTTCGTGCGCTATGTTGCACGGGATGCAACGAGAGTTGGCTGAGTGAGAAGCCAAAATGACATGTTGTCATCGGCCGGTAAGGAGCGAAGGAGAAAAGCTCATCGAGTTGACTTCTCGAGGAATAGCCGGGAAGGTGAAGGTTAGAAGAAAGATGGATGAATGCGAGATGAGGATGCAACTAGAAATCAACATAGCGAAGAAAGCCGAGGAGAATTTAGAAAAGGAGTGACCTCCTTCCTATGATGGGGAGAGGGAGAGGATGCGACTTGGTTCTTTGAGAACATGATCAGAAAGTATTTCCAAGTTTATGAATATGAGAGCAATGCGAAGGCTAGATTAGGCGTTTGTGTACCGGCCCCTACGAGGAAAGCTACACTACGAGGTGGGAAGAGACAAAAATGGTGCATGCCATTGATGAAAGAGGCGAGGTTACTTGGGAAGGATTTTCCCGAGGCTAAGTTCAAAAGTCGTTATTTGAATGAGCGTTATTATGACGATAAAGCAAAAGAATTCCATGAGCTTAGGCTGAGGACAGCTCACTATTGATGAGTTTGTCGCCCAAGTTTACTAATCTGCGAGGTATGTACTTACATTAGGGAAGAAAAGGCAAAGAGTGCCTAAAGGTTTTAGTTTGTTTGCGACTTGCTGTATAAGGAGAAAATTGACGTTGTGATCAAACGCCCCATGGATGAAGGCATTGGGAGCGAAAGATGTCTTATCAACAATTTAAAGGAAAAGATGAACCGAGGAAGAGCTGGATGAACGGTGAGCTCAAAGGAAAGAGGCCAAAGCCGGCATATTTAAGGAAATTTTGGTAGAGATCATCTGCGAGAAGGATTTCAACACCAAAAGAGAAGACCAAATGCTGGCTCGATCCTCAGAGTGGCTTCAAAACCCGGTAGATAGGGAACAATAAAAAAGGAAGGGACGATCGGAATAGGAAGGAACCCTTTGAAATGTTGCATGGAGAACCCCATCATGTTGAGCCTGTCATGGAAACATATCACACGATCGAGCGAGCGAGAAGGCAGCGACGATCAGATGACATAGCCGGAGAAATATACACAACTATCGGTGCTTTGGCCTTGGAAAATCGGCAAGGCGAGAACATCGACGCGACCATGGTGGAAATGAGTAAGATTTTTGACCTACACTATTCGCGTTTTGATTGATCCGAGGGTGCTTCTTTCGGTTCATTAGTCCTGGAGTTGTAGAAAAATGTAAAATCACTTTCGCAAAATTTGCATGAGTCATGGTCTGTGCAATTTAGCACTTGGGACTTTAGAGAAAAGTGACCCATAAAGTTGCCGATGATACGATGTCTGATTCGATGGTTTTTCAACTGAGATGTAAACTGCGAACATATTTGCCATTGAAGGATCCTATGACTTGTTGATAGGAATGGATTGGGTTGGAAAAGAAAGCAAAGCTCTGATGGAAGCCCTAACGGGATAAAACCCTACACGTGTGTGGATGAAGAAGGAAACAGCTCACCACTCAAAATGAGAAACCAAAAGTCCATTTCGATAAGACAAATATCGACCTTACAATTGAGCAGAGCGGTAGAGAAAGGATACCAGAGTCTATGCGAGTGCATGTGGAAGAAAGTAGAACGGAGAGAGGCGAGGACTGGAAGTTGCGGATTTGCAGAGTTGCCGGTGGTAAGGGAATTTAAGGAAATTTTTCCCGGATGTGAGATTCCTCATCTTCTAAAAGAGAGATTGAATTTTACCATATCGATGCGAGGTGCGAGGAGCAACACTGTTTCTCGAGAGGCTGCAGCGAATGAGTCGCACGAACTTGTAGGGACTGAGGAAGATGCAATTGCGGGAGTTGTTAGATCAAAGGGTACATTATGACCAAGTGTGTCTCCTTGGGGAGCCCGAGTCTTTATTTCGTGAAAAAAGAAGGATGGAACTCTGGGATGTGCATTGATTATCGTCGAGCTGAAACAAGTTGACCATTAAAGAAATAGATATCAGCTCCTAGAATTGACGATCTTTTTGATCTGGTGAGAGGAGCCCTCGGTCTTTTTCGAAGATTGACCTAGAGGCTGGTTACCACCGAGCTCGGAATCAAGGAGGAAGACATCAGCGAAAACGTCATTTCGAGACCCGGTATGGGCATTACGAGTTTGTAGTCTACTACCTTTTGGGTCGAGCGAAATGCCTGTACATTTATGTGTTTCGATGAACGAGTGTGTTAAATAAGTATTTGGACAGAATTTTGTTTCTTGTGTTCATAGATGATATCTTAGTCTACTCCAAAATGAGGATGAACATCAAAAGAAAACACTCGAGAATAGTGTTGCGGACTTTTGAAAGAAAACCGGCTATATGCTAGAGTTCGGCGAAATGTGAATTTCTATAAAGATAAAATTGAATATACTGGGTCATATAATTTACGAAAGAGGCGTTGGCGATTTGATCAAAAGAGGTAAAAGCCATTAAAGGAATGGCCGGTTCGCAGCTGATGTTTTCGATGTCGGTAAGATCATTGTGATGGCGAGGCTATTATCATGAGATTTGTCGGGAGAGAGCGCTATAGCTATGGCACATCCCATCACGTCATTGCGGAGAGAAGGGTGTCAAGTTCGCGCGTGAGAAATGTCAGTACGATTTCGAGCAGGTGAAACAAAAACTTGTATCAGCCTATAACTTTGAAATTGATTGAAGATCTACGATAAAGAATTTGTGGTGTGTCACGGATTGCTTGCGGAGAGGTTGGGAGGAGTCTTGTTACGAAAGCTTCAGTCATGTGCCTATGAATCTTTGAAAGCTTGAAGAGTACATGAGACAGAAATTATAGTGCCTATGATTTGGAATTTGCGGAGATTTGTTATCCATGCTTTGAAAAGATGTGGCGACACTATCTCGTGGGGAAGAAGTTTCATCATTGATGAGGCGATCACATTAGCCTCGACACTTGCTTTTCTTTCAAGCAAGTCAGGCCACTGAGCACAAGACTAGATGGACAGGCCGTCTTTTCTAGTGTTTGAGTATGGACATAAAAGCATATCAGGGAAGGAGAACAAAGTTGGCGAGTGCATTGAGTCGAGGTGCTTGCCAAAATATTAAAAACGAGCCTGGGAAAGTGGTGCCCACATGGAGATCAGTAGAATTGGTGGTGAGCAGCTGACAAAATCAAGATCCCAAGCTATGAAAGCCCTCTTGGTGAAAGCTGACGAGAAAAGGGATGAAAACTGGTCGCTCAAAAAGGCAACAAAGGAGTTGCTCTACTATCGAAAACGGAGTTGTATATTCCAAATGTAGAGTCAGCAGAGAAATGCTGGATGAATATCACAAACATCATATACAGGACATCCAGGGTACTAGAAGATGTTAACAGACGCTGAAAAAGAAAGATTTGTTACGCGGGGAATGAAGAAAGATGTGGCGGAGTATCGAGAGTAAATGTATGGAGTGTCAACTGGTCAGAGTTGAACGATCAACACCTAGCGGGCTTTAAACTCCTACCGATCAGCGAGAATGGAAATGGGATACGGTTTCCATGGATTTTATAATGGGACTACCCAAAACCAAATATCAACATGATTTGACCTAATGGTAGTAAGTAGACACTCTTTAACAAAGTAGCTGTCACTTTATACCAGATCAAATCTACCTTTCGGAACAACTCAAGTAGCAAATGTCTTTCTTGAAGGATGATAGTAAGGCTTCATGGAGGTGCAAAAAGTAATTGTGTCGGTCGAGATGCTAAGTTTACGAGCGGCCATTTTGGAAAGGGTTGTTTGGAGGGATGGGTACTAAGTTGAATTTTTAATCTTTGCCTATCACCCTCGAGCGATGGGCATAACTGAAAGAACAAATCAAATTTTAGAGGATATGCGGAGAATGTACGTGATGAATAGGCCATCAAAATGGGAAGAGTATGCGCATTTATTTGAGATCTGTTATAATAATGCTGCACAATCCTCTATTAAGGAAATAGTCCGTTTGAGCACTTTATGGGAGAAAGTGCGTCTCTTGCAGTTTGGAGTCGACCCGGAGGATAAGCGGTGTTGGGACACGGATGCACTACAAGAGATGGAAAAAATTGTCAAACGGATACAAAAGGAAATATTAAGACGCACAAGATCGACGCAGAAGAGCTATCACGATAAGAAAGAGTGCTACAGAGAATTCAAAGTAGGGGATCATGTGTATCTGCGCATCAAACCCAAAAGAGCACACGCTTTATGCTGGGAAGTTGGCAAGCCAGCTCTACCAGATATTGTGGGCCTTTTGAAGTTTTAGAAAGGGTGGGACGGTGGCACAGCTGACTTTGTACCACCCATGTTAGAGTGCATAATGTGTTTCATGTTTCATTATTTAAAAAGATATGTGCATGATGCTTCTCACATAGTTGATTGGAATGTTATACAATTGGAACCCCGGAAGGATTTCTGGAGACGCTTCCAAATATTGGAGCGGGGAAAGAGATTGGGACTGAGAAACGAACGATGGCGAGTAAAAGTGCGGTGGAAGCCCTTTCTGTGAAGAAAAGCTACACAGGAGAGGAAGAGTTTGAAATGATGGAGCAATATCCATTTTTGTTTAAATGAACTCTAGTAGTTGAATAAAGAACAACGAGGGCGGTGTTTATTTTTCAGAAGGGGGAATATATAACACCCCTAAATTTGTGTGTTAATTTTTAAAAGTTAGACATTTGAACTCTAATCCTAAAGGTGGACCCCAAAGGGATGAATATGGTTTGACATATTATATTTGAGGAAATAAATAAAATGATTGTGCATTTTGACCAAAGAGAGATTAGAGATCACTTGCCAAATCCATGAGGATGGATAAGGCAAAACATCCCCAAAAATCTTTCAAAAATCCGTGAAAGGAAATTTATTTAGATTTGAGGAGGAATCTAAAATTTCAATGAAGAGGAGTAGTTGGGAAGAGGTGAGAAAAAGGCTGAAGGGCGAGGAAAAAGCTTTCAGCGAGCTTTAAAGAATCCCAAGATGGGAAACTGCGCTAAAGCGGGAAAGAAAGCATCACTTTGCTACTAGGACGCGAGAATTAGAAACATGCTTTGAATTAGCGAGGTTAAATAAGGCTTGCTCCTAAGGTTGATCAGAGCGGATCGGTGCTAGGAAGTGATCTCCGCTCGTGAATCCTGGGAGAATAAGAAGGGATTCTAAGGTTGGGAGGTTGGTCATTTGCTGATTTTGGTATGTTACAGTTTCAGAGTACTCTATGTCTTATTACGGTATGAGATTGGCTACATATAAAAGGAATTTAGAAATCTTATGACAATGAGAAATTTCTGGTACTACATTTTAGCGGAGATACGACCTAAGGCATTCACCTTCCGGATCATGCAGTTGTGAACCCGAAGAAAACCATGGAGTAGAAACCTGGAGAGCTACTAAACCAGGTGTGGTCCCAAATGCGGAAGTTTACTCAATCTCCATGGAAAAATGTATTCTTTTCTTGTTTTATGCGGATAAAATGTGATCTTATAATTGCAAAATTTATAGTAAAACCATATCATAATTGAGCTAAATGCAAAGAAAATAAAAAAGACAGTATCTATATAATGTCTCTACGTCACATTCTATATATGGATGTGTCTGCGGTGATGTGAAAGTATAAAGATCTTGTGTTTTAAACTTATTTCCAAAAGCTTGAGCAAGAGAAAGAAATATTAAGGAGAGTAATGTATTAAGGTGGTGCCAGGAACATACACTAAGTATTGAAACCCTCGATACTTGCATAAGTACCTAACTCAAACTTATGTATATCTATTTCCTATGCAAGTACTATTGTATTTCACATGTATATAGGCGGCAAAGGAGAAAACAAAAGCAAAGCAATGCACCTACTCGCATCGTATCGTTTCATACATAAATCTGCACGCAGAATAAAGACGAAATAGTCTACGGGTTAAAAAAGTATAAAACAATGTATATAAATGTATGAGGTAACGATGTATGAAAGCGAGAGGCACCAAATAAATACTGAGTCGACTATGTTCGCTTGAGCGGCCTTACATGCATTCTACAGCCCATTAGAATCCGAGAATAGAGTACACGACATCAAATGACAGTGGGGATCGCAAAACCATACCCTAACTTTCCATACTGTGGAAGTTAATATCATCATCGTTTCCACATGACCTGCGAGAAACTGCGAGAGTGAGAAAAATAGTGCGAATGCGGTAGTATTGTCGCAGTCTGTCGGATATCGTGAACAAAATAGAGAAAAAAACAATTATATGAGTGCTGAGAGATCGGAAGTAACCGCCGTGGGTAAACATGACAAACCTCATTCGGCTCGCCAGTTTCGATTCACTGTCGCAGGGTGAAAGAAATGAGTTAATAGCGGCGGTCCAGAGTTTCGCCTCGAATATTTGTAACTCTGATACGATTAACGGAGTTACAAACTTCATGTAAACTAGCGAAAATCCTACCGGAAGAAGAGTGCTATTATCTATCTACCCTAGGGATATCGGTTATACTTTCATCCCAATCATATCGTAAATCGGACATAAGGTCACCCAAACATGAGTCGGAGGCGCACTGGTGAAATCCCAAATCAGCGTTTTAGCGATGTGTGTGATCGCGCATGTAACCATGGCGAGTTAACCATCGCATGGCGGTATATCGGAGACGACGGAAGTATTAATGCATGAAGCTATATTCAAGATTTCCAAATTTTTCTTTAAACAATAAAAAGCTACGAGTCGAGATCGTGTGAATGAAAAGAAGATTACCATGGAGGAATGCAACGCTGCTGCCTCCGGCGTGGTGAGGTGCAGCAGCGCCTCCTATAGCGAGATCATTACGATACTGAGTTAGCGAAAGTCGAAAAGGGCCAATACGAATCTGATGGCTTTATCGAGATTTAACAAATCACCTGCTGACCACCATAGAAAGCCGATTGCGGGAAATACTCACGGTTCCGAACAAAACCATGCGACCATAAGAGAATGGTGCGTAAGCTCTATTATTATGTGATCGAAGTGAGCGAGAGCTACAGTGAGGTCGAAACCCTCTGTCCGGCATCGGGTCCGCGATAGGTTAATGGAAAGAAAAATTATATTACACCTACAAACTTTAAACGTCAAATTAAATTCATCGCTGACTTTCGAAGAGAGTGGATCCGGCATCGATCCCTTGGGAAGGAAAAAGCGGGAGTGAAGGCAGTTTCGCTCACTCACTGCGTCTGTACAGTGCATGACCCAGCTCTCATTATCGACACCCTGCTTAAAAGGTCAATTAGACGGTTTAGAAACGAGAGATGTAATGAAAGAAAAATGCCGAAATAAATTTCGAAAGAGTAAAACGACGGGAGACACACACACGGGAACTCGCATAACCTCGGATGGTTGTTTGCCCTGTCCACATCTCCCATAGACAATCTCCCTCCTTTCGCATGACGAGCGACCCGAACAATCGATCTCAACGGTAATGAGATCAGCGGAATCAGAGTTAGATATGTAGAGAATGAGCGCGGAGCGATTAGGAAGGAGTAGGTTGCCATGACAAGACGAGAAAAGCTGCCGAAACCCTGATTCGAAAGTGACCACGGAGAGGGTAAGGGATCCCTAGGGTGCGATTTGGGAAAGCTATCGGTGCATCTCCACCGTTGTACTCGGTGAAGGAAAAAGGTTATACACGATCTTGGCGCACATCTCGACTTGAGCGAGTGATCGGTGAGCAGCTGGATACTGCAACAGCAAAGCGCTCTACCACACGTATGCGAGATGGGACGAGCGATTCGTATTAGGTGACGGTACTACCAGATGCGAGGTGGGAGACGCCATCCTGCATTTCTAAGCGTTAGTCATCATGATAAACTCCTCACGTCTAAATCAACATACGATAGTTCCTAAACGGTGGCGTAGTCATGTAAAAACCTCACCTAGGTGGCGTGCTTACAATAGAATCTCTGGACTTACCTCCACCGCCATAAAAACTCAAACACGGGAAATATTAAAACAATAATAAACAGGTTTTACCACGAATAGGCGGCGCGGAGTTGTGAGCGGAATACGTGTTAGGTAAAGCAACGCGAGACAATCGGCCCTCCTTTGACTCTCCACCATATAAAACGCTATGATCACGACGTCTTTGAAATGTGCTGCACGAAATAGTTGCAATGGAGTGTAGTGGTGTGTAGTGGCCTGTGGCTGTATTCATGTGGAGCTAGACTATAATATTGACAAGCGAATACCACTGCGGGTATTATGTACATTATTATACATATATATGCCATGGGCCTATAGAGCAGGTATCTAATAATTATGAGACGAGAGAAAACGAAAACGAGTTTTGATATATATATGATTACAGCGTAGGATGTAATTCTATTACGTCTATGGTCTCATATGTGTGGACTCATGTATATAGACGGAATATTTGATTGGGTGTCTGGCAAAGGCGAGCCATATATATATATAAGTGGGAATATATATATGTCTATGTAGATCGCAGAATTGTGTTGAGTGAGTATATCACGTAGTATATAGATAGACATCGCATGTGCACCTGCTGGATATACGTGTGACATACATATATGTATTTTTGTAAGAATACACTATAAAGGGTGAATCAAAGGCCTCTACTTATCAGATGTGGTTAAGAAGGGATAGAAAGGATAATGTTCAATGTGCTGTATAAAATATGAGATAGGATAGAGGAGTAGAGAGCATGGTTAAAGAAGCGTATAACTACCGGTTAGGAACTCATTTATTCCCCTCATTAAGTGATTAAAAGCGCCCAACATATAGAGATTGTGAAAGCGAGGGAGGTGTGACAAAATAAAGCTCATCAAAGTTTTTCCAACCAAGTCTATTGTTGTGAGTGGGAGAAAAAAGTAAAAGTGCGGTGATTAGGAGCGCAGTGTTTTGGAAGCATTGTGTGAGTCTAAACCTCAGAGGAAATAAACTAGCAACTCTCCCTTCTTCACCGCATAAAACCCACCGTGGGATTCCACAAAATCGTCTGCGCTCTACGGCGTCTTCTATGGAGGCTCAGCAGAGGCGAGTTCAATCCTCAACACCTCAGTGCACGGTCGAGCGGACCAGCGCCATGCTCTCCGAGCCCTCCGCTGTAGCAGCTCTCCTCACGTGCCTCAGCATGGCTTCGCGTGAGCCTCTGCACGCAGAAACATCCACAGGAAGTTATTTGCTGTGCGGACAATGTGTTTGACGATACTGGAGGCATAATTAACGCTTGTTCAAAGGCGTTGAAAGAGGTGTTAGATAGGAGACACATGCAGCAAGCCTTCTCTCTTACTCAATTTGAGCTTCTTTCTCAGGCCATGGCTCCAAACTAGGCAAAAGCCGCTTGTGTCCACGAGAAATTTAAACAGCTTCTCAGTAGTAACCCTTCATGGGCCAAAAGGAGTAGACGTATGTGAATGGATTCGGTTAGCTAGATCCACAATTTTTTGGAAGGATGCACGAGGCTCACTATATGCGGCGAGGCGGCGCAAGCCACACTGATAACATATGAAGGGCCGTTAGTTTTCGAGGCCATGAGTGAGTAGGCTAGCGCACCTGTGCTAACGTAGGCATAGGAAGATTGTGATATCAAGTGCTCGATCAAACTATGCGTGCGGCCCTGCAGGAGAACCTCAGAAGCAAAATATCTGGAGTTTCCCTTTCCATGCGGGAACTTCAATGCGTTGTCACAACCACAAATTTCTGCCGCATGGGAACCTACGGCACCTTTGAGGGAGGAAAATGGCGGGTGCTTTGCAATCCCCCTACGCTCGCATTTCCTGTGCCTATCGGAGTGCCTTTGAGAAGATTTCCATGTGGAGAAATTAGCACCATGAATGCTCGAGTGCACACAGTGGATGTGGATGAAATGGGGCATGAGGTTGCATCTCATACTCTAGGAAGTGACGACGAGTTTGGCTAAGTAATGTCGTCGGAGACGAGAGGTGTAACAGGTGTTAAGGTCACTATGTATTAAAAGAAAATTGTTAGATTTCGTCCAGAAGCGACGAATCTAGGCTTGATGTCCCTGACAAAAACCCCACAAATAGAACACCTCAGGTGTAATCAAATAGTTTAAAGTTTCATAATGTAGCAATGTGTAAACACTGCAACTTATCCAAATTTAAAGCATGTATTATTTTATATATGATGAAGTATCATATCTATCTACACATGGTCGTAGATAAAGTGATCAGGGTGGTAAGACACTGCATGATGTGATGTTACTTTTCAATTACTCGATTGGAGTGATATATTGGACATGATATGAAGATATAGCCATGCCGAACTTGCCTACCTAAAATAGTTACATGATTTTGAGTCCTTCTCTCTACTAACTAGTTCTCCGAAGTTCACACATGTTAAATAATGTTTTACTAACTAACTTTCTAGTTTCATGGGAAAAGAAAGGAGGTATATCCATCATGTTTCCCATGCCTTAACTAGGTTTTCTAATATTGAATACTTCTTAGTTTCAGACTTTTCCCATATCATGGGATGTTTTATTTCTTAGATTTTTAGATTCTCGTTTCTTAAATCATCAAGTTTCTGGGATATTGGGTCAGATTCAAACTTACCAAGGTGGGTTTATCATCTTGTTTTTCTTGCGATTCCACCTCCTGCGACCTTCGGAGATGGATCCTCTAACTTTTCCAATTATTCTCTAGGAGTGTAGAAGTCTCTGGATCGAGTAAGGTGATCATGCATAGTGACATTAACCCTTTTTCTTTCAAAATTTTATTCCACACATATTTTATGTAGCGACATTTTCTTCAATTTCATCTGAGGGTTAGTGCTTTCGTAATAGGACATACATATTAATAACTTTTAGATTCTTATCTAGTAACATCCACGCGATAATTTAGCCATGCATTCCCTCCGCCAATACAACCTGTGTCCTTTGTTGGATTGTAACGACGGGAATGGTTTCCTCAGGGATGCTTTCTCCTAAGGGGTTTCCAAGTGGGTGCTGTCAGTAGGGAAATAACTCATCCTACTTGTTTGTGATTCCTCTATTTTAGCCTCTCCACCTTATTCCCAAGACTCATTGTCTTCTATTTCTTCTCAAACTAGTAATATTACCTTCTGTAACTGCGCATTTGCTCCACTACTAGTGCGATGAATAATGACGAGCTTAGTGGTAGAAACCATGATACATTACGCATGTTTTACTGTCACTTAGTGTGTCAAAACCAACATCTCTATATATATGTTGCAAATATTTTGAAAAGGAAAATAGCGTTATGTACGCAAGATACCTCTATGCAGCGTGTGCTCAGAAACTTGAGAGTGATAATAAGAATGTTTATCCACAAACATGGATGCAAGTGATGAGACTTCTACATAAAACCATCTCTGCATGTTCATACATGGGTGTGGGCGTGGAGTTCTATCTGCTTCTCTCCCATTTTTCCTTATCTTCTCACTTTCTTTCAAAATATGTATCTAGTTTTGAGCTTTCACATAATTGTTGTCATACATGATGATATCCAAGTATCAGTATAGTTGGTACTATTATTATGCGTGCAAAAATGGGTCATTTCATCTTCAAGTTGCACAATTAGAGCCTTTGAGTGAAAGTGAGAGTTGTTCATATGGTTTTATTCCAAGAAGGAACTAGTTTGGATAGAGATACGATATCTAGGAAATGTGTGCACCTCTCGTAGAAAGAAGATAAAAACATCTCATGTGTCGACAGATAGAGTAACTAGATTCATGTGTGAGCAAAGTGACAGAAAAAAAGTGAGCAAAGTAGACACTAATGGTGAATCTAGTGGATCCTTATGTTGTTAAAATATTTTAGTTGAAAATGTCAGAGTGAGAAAGGATGGCTCATGTATCCCTTAAGCATAATCAAGCGTCTCAAAATAAATCAATATGGAGTTGAAATCTAAAATAGAACATTAAAGGATGTCGTGACGGGTTTTAGGAATTTGATGATGTGTTGGAAGAGATTCAAACCGAGTGATTACCCCTCGAGTCAAGAGAAATATTATAAGAAGATAGAAAAATACTTAAAGAAGAAAAACATTGAAAGCGACCCATCATATTGGTTAAAGAAATGCTCGATAGTACTAAAGTAGCGTAGATTACAATTTATCTCTGCTCATATATTTTTGCGACGTGGCAGCACATGGATGTCTCTATCTAGGTGTCTATCAGAGAAAAGAAGTAGAGCACCGAGTAGAAGTGGAATGTTGTGACTTTTCGCAAATAGTCAAAAGTTTAATGAGAGAAATTTAAATATCCATGCATAGCAGTTCCTTTTCCCAGCACGAAATAAAAAATGTATCGGTGTTCCTATAGCACCAAAAGATAAAGTACAGGTCACGAAATATCATGTAAAATAATATTTTGCTTAAGAATAGTTGTTTGTCGCTTTTCTAAATCACTTTGAATGATACATGCGTAACAACTATGGGCTCAAAGCAACTTCACATGAACTTGGAAGAGCAATTCACCTCCATTCTAGGAAAAATGCGACCAAAGGAAGAGATACATGTGGATATCTACAAGGAAATATTGTGTGCATGTTAATTGAAAAATAATAGGAGAGCATAAAAAATGGTGTATCGAAGCAATGTAGACTTGGTTTGTGGATTTGAAGATGTTCAACAAACCATTAGTAGATAAAAAACTAAAATTCCTATGGTAAAATTCGGACTTACCAAGGGGAGTTATCATCTTGTTTTTTCTTGGATTCCACCTCCTCGAGCCTTGGTAGATGGGTCCTCTCACTTTTAAAATTATTATTTAGCATTGGACGTTTTGGATGGAGTAGGTGATGGTGTAATAATGACATTAATCTTTTCTTTTGCAAATTATCTTCCCACATATTTTTTGTAGCGACATTTTCTCAGTTTCATCCGTGAGGGTTACTTTTTTGTCATAGGACATGCCCCATATTAAGAAATTTTTAGATTATTCTCTTGTAACATCCACTAATCAATTTAGCATGCATTCCCTCCTCAATACGCAGAGTCTTTGTTGGTGTAATAGAAGGAATGGTTTCTTTAGGGATGCTCTCCTAAGGGTTTCAAGTGGGAGCATTAGTAGGGAAATCACTCATCCTACTTCATCGGATTCCTCTATTTTAGCCTCTCCACCTTCTTCCTATGCGACTCCATTGTAGTTTTCTATTTCTTCTCAAACTAGTAATATTACCTTTCACCAACAACTCTACCCATGTACTCCACTACTATTCTGCAATGAATCAATAATGATGAGCTTAGTCAAACAATGATACATTACACATGTTTTAGGGTACTTAGTGTGTCAAACGACATCTTATATATGTTGCTTATATTTTGAAAGGAACATGGTATGTTCACTGAGCTATCTACTATGCATGTGCTAAACACTCGAAGCGATAATAGAATGCTATCCTACAAACATCCTTCAAAAGTCATGAACTTCTACATAAAATATGTTACATCTTCCTAGGGGTGTGGAAGTGAAGTTCTATCTACTTCTCTCCCATTTTTCCTTATATTCTCACTTTCTTTAAAAAATCGTATCCTAGTTTTTGAGAACACATAATTGTTGTTTCATATGATATTCAATATCCAAGTAAGTTGATGTTCTATTCTTATTGTGTAAAAATGGGTCATTTATCTTCAAGTTGTAAAATGTAGGCCTTGCAGTGAAAGTGAAAGTTGTTCATATAGTTGCATTCAAGAAGGAACTAGCTTTATAGAGATCACATCTAGAAATGTGGGCACTCACGCTGAGAAGAATATAAAACATCTCTTGTGTACGATAGAAGAGTAACTAGATTCATGTTAACAAAATCTTGGAAAAACAAGTGAGTGAAGTAGACACTCAATAGTGAATCTAGTGGCTCTCTTTATTGATTTGAAATATTTTGAGAAAACATCCATTTGAAAAGGTGTCTCATATTATCCCTGATGATATCAAGAGTCTGTCAAAGTCATCAATATGCAAAATGAAATGTAAAATAGAACATTAAAGGAGTAATTGATGTAGGTTTCTGAATCTGCATGTGTTTGGAAGAGATTCAAACCAACGATTACCCCCTCGCAGTCAAGAAAATATTATAAGAAGATGACAAAGACTCAAGAGAAAACATTGACCTAACCCGCCATATTGGTTAAATAGAAGACGTGATAGTGCTAAAGTAGCAAAGAATGGGAATTTATCCCCCTCATATAGCATAGAAGTGGAATGTTGTATTTCAGAAATAGCCACAAGTTTCTTAGAGAAATTTAAATATCCATGCACAGAGTTCCTTTTTCCCCTCAAAATAAAAAAAATTATCGTTGTTCTTATAGCACCAAAGAGATCAAGTATCACTCCAACTAAATTTGATGAAAATAATATTTTGTAACAATAATTTGTTTGTCGCTTTTCTAAATCACTTTGGATGATAAATGCGTAACAATTAGTGGCACAATGAAAGCTTCATGTGAACTTGAAAATAATCCACCTCCATTTCTAGGAAAATTGAAGCAAAGGAAAAGAATAATGTGGATATCTACTGAAAGATTATAGTGTGCATGCTACTGAACACTAATAGGAGAGGCATAAAAAATGGTGTGATGAGAAGCAACATAGACTAGGTTTTTGCTTTGAAGATGTTCAAAAAATTATTAGCAGATAAAAACCTGAAAATTCCTATAGTGGATGTCTCCCCGCAGAACAGTCAGATAGATAAGGACTCCAATCAATGAAATGGAGTAGTAGATTTGCTAGTTCTTCATCGTAGGAAGCGGACACAAACAGGTAGAGAAAGAAGAGCAAGAGGTAATTTTATGATTAAATATAACGAGTGCTACCAAGAGGAATAATCGAGTGATTTGGGAGGAAGTCACTCGGTTAATAAATAATACAAGACTAGCACCACAGAAATCAACTCATGGTGTTGACCACATTTGACATATCAAGATGTGGAAGGAAAGGGGAGATAATCTACTCAAGGAGAGTAGATCCCTTCTTCTCTTCATTGAAAATAAGAGGTTGGATTCAAGATAATATAGAGATATAAAATGCAAAGGAGCATAAAGGAACATGCCTAATATTGCATCCGACGGATAAGGAAAGTATATCGTTTTTATTTTTTTCGATTTAATAAATTTTTTGAAGAAGAATTGCATTATCAAGTACTTTTTTTCTTGTGTTATCGACTTAATGTTGGTGTAAAATGATATTAACAAAAAAAATTATGTATACTAATGAAAGAAAAAGGAAGATTATTTCTTGCTAAATTTTCCTTGTCTAGTGTAAGTATGCTTATAGATTTCGAATGCCAAATAAGAAGTATATCCATGGGGGAGTATATTCAAGTTGATATTGAGTATTAAATCATCCCATTAATAATTGAGTGTTGTATCCATATTATATTTGGTATAATTTTTTTTGTTTCTTACGGAAAATAATGGAAGAGAAAGCTAATGGTGTTTGCTATATGTAAATGTTTCTTGAATGGGCTAAGTTTTTTGAGTTGAAGATACATTGCTTAACTATTTGTGCTTTCATAATTTTAATTTAGGAATTGGAATGATACATCATACTTTTTGGCGATAATACATATTGGTGAAAGGAGCATGATCACGAGAATAAGAACACTCAATTATGAATTTCTCAACTAGGGATTTACATATTAAACTAAAGAGATCACTCTTTGATCAATAAGACCGAAGGGATTGATATTATAGACTCAAAGGAATAGTAAAACCCAAGGGATCAACACTAAAAATCCAAGGGATTATAGACCAAAGAGACTAATATTAAACTTGAGCCACTGAAATCAAGGGATTTATATAAAAAAATAAGGATTAAAATCATCAATGCTATGCATAATATTATACCACAGGGATTATGAACCCTTAGATTAATAACACCAAGGGATTTATATATTAGACTCGAGAGATAAAAACTAAAAAACTAAGCGATTATAAACCCAAGGGACTAATATTAAACCCAAGCGATAAATATTATAGACGCATTGTATATAAACCCTTAACACAAATATTGCAGACCCTAAAATAAAGATGGTTGACCATGATTATAAACACAATGGATTTAAATTAGACCATATGATTACTATAATAAATCCTATGGATAATATTATATCGTAGGAATATGAACGCTTAGTTAATAACCCTAAAGAATTAATATTAAACCTTAAGATTAATATTATAAAACCTATGAGTAATATTTTGTATTGAGACAATATTTATGAGAATGCAATGTTGGATCATGGCTAACCATGGCTCAACCATTGACCCTTAGTTGACCATGCTTAATAATGATTTATTTTTCTTGATTTACCATGGTTAAACCCTTGATTAATAAGCTACGGTGAATGCATTTATAAAGTCAAGGAAAAAATGAACCCACTAGATAAATACGAAAAACCCTAAGGGATTATCAAACTTAATAAATAACATTCAACCCAAGGCATTAATATTGAAAAGTCTAAAATAAATACGATAAACCCTAAAGTAATCATGAGTTGACTGATGGTTGACTAAGATATATAAACGCTAAAATAAATATTATGAAACCCTAAAATAAAACACTTAATAATATTGATTGTGAATGATCAAATATATTAATGTCTTAATTAATATTTTTTATTGATTGAAATATTATATATAATATTTTATAACTTTTTCTCCTAATAATTATTAATAGAAATATTATATTGTTTATTATTGATGTCATTAAAAATATTATTATTCTATGTTTAATATTGTTTAGATTAATTTTACTATTATTAATTACTATAATCGAAACAATAATAATATTAATATTATTTATTATATTTATCATATAATAATTTTTATTATTTATATATTAATAAAAATAAAATTAATGTGGTTAGTATTATTATTATAAAATCTCTATAATATAATAAACTAATTTTCATATAATAATATTATTATAAATAATTAATACTATTCAAATTAGTAATAATGTAGTGATTATATTATATATAACCTTAATAATAATAATAATTTATTTATATAAAAATATTATTCAGTAACATAAAAATTAATATTAATATAAATCATTTAAAATATAAATAACAATAATATTACTAATATTAAAATTTAAAATTATTTATAACATATATATGATAATGTTAACCCTAAACTACTGTATATATATAAGTCACGTAACTCTTTTGATAAGTATTGAGAATGAGAATAATAATAGATATGTTAATATTATAAAAATCTATGAGAATTATTTCTTGTTGAAACAATATTTATGAGAATGCAATATTGGGTCATGTTTGACTTTTCATGCTTGATTATGGTTCAATTTTTGAACCTTATTTGATTATGGTTTACTATGATTGACTTTTTATGATTGACTTTCGTTCAACCCTTCTATTAATAATCCAATGGAATTTAATAATATTTAGTATTGAGACAATATTAATGAGAATGCAATGTTAGATCATGCTTGAATTTCATGCTTGACTATGGTTCAACTTGAACTTTACATGGCACATGCTTTACCATGATTGAATTTCATGATTGACCATGGCTGAAAGCTTGGATTAATAAGACTAAAAAATTCAATTTATAAACACTAAAGAAACAATGAAAACCCACTAGATGATACTAAAACCTCAAGGAATTTGATCAACATTTAAGAAATAAAATTCAACCCAAAGTATTAATATTGTAAACCCTAAAATAAATATTATAAACTTTAAATTAAACATGGTTTACCATGGTATGAGTAAGACATATAAATCCTAAAATAAAATAGTTTGTAATATTGATTGCGTAATGATGAAATATATTAATGTATTAGTTGATATTTTTTATTTGATTAAAATATTATATATAACATTTTTCTAATAATTATTAATATCAATATTATATTGTTATTAAAAATGTTATTATTTTGTGTTTAATATTATTTATATTAATATTACTATTATTAACTACTATAATCCTAGCAATAATATTTTTTATATTGTTAATTTGCTAATATTGATATCATTCCATATATATTATTAACAACATTAATATTATTAAAGTTATTAGTAATATGATTTATTATTTTTTATCAAATGATAATTTTATTATTTATATATAATTAAATATAATATTAATTGATATAAATTACACTAAAGTTTGGTAGCATTATTAATAAAAATATTTATATTATAATAAACTAATTTTCATATATATTAATATTAATAAAATATATTTTAAAAATATTATTAGTAATATATAACAAATGTAAACTTGGTAGGACTACATCTTCATGATCATGTTCAAATGCATCACTACCAAAGGGGCAAGGAGTGACTTTCATATCAAAAAGTGCTTTAATAGTGCACTTGGTCACAAGCTATCCAAGACCCCAATAATATAATTATTATTTTTAAAATTTAAATTTATTTATAACATATACATGATAATGTTACACCCTTAAAGTATTGGAGAAAAAAAAACTAGTTTACTCTTTCCTATAAGTATTGAGAATAAGAATAATAATTAGTATAATAATATCATAAACCCTATGATTAATAATTCACATTGAGACAATATTTATGAGAATGCAACATCATTCTTCGATTGCATGGTTCAACCCTTCTTCACTTTGACCATACTTGACTATGATAGATTTTTCATGATTGACCATGGATCAACCCTTTAGGATTAATAAGTTAGTCGTATTCAATTTATAAACACGAAAAGAAACAATGAAACCCACTACATAAATACTAAAACCCCTAAAGATTATCAACTTTATGAAACTAAATTCAACCCAAAGTATTAATATTGTAAACCCTAAAATAAATATTATAAACCCTAAAGTAAACATGGTTGACTATGGTTAACTTAAGTTATATAAAACCTAAAATAAATATTGTAAAACCCTAAAATAAAACAATTTATAATATTGATTGTGAATGATCAAATATATTAATATATTTATTAATATTTTCTATTTATTAAAATATTATATATAACATTTTTTCTAATAATTATTAATATCAATATTATATTGTTTATTATTAATATAATTAAAAATGTTATTATTGTGTGTCTAATATTATTTAGACTAATATTACTATTGATTTGATGATGATGATGATGATGGTTAACGTCCACCAAGACCAATATTTGGTCTATCAGACTTAAAGAAAAGAGTTATTTAATTTGATTTAAGATTTTCTCCTATGCTCAAAAAATCTTGAGAGAAGCCTCTGAGACTCACTATAATTTTGACATCTTAAAAGTAAGAAGGTCAGTATTGCAACAAAGATTATGAAATTGAACTCTAATGTGGTTGTACATGGGCACTCCAAGAGGAAGTGATTTTCATCCTCGATGTTCATATTCTCATAGAGATGCAGATCCTTTCTATCCATGGTGTTTTGAGAACTCATCGACGACTCGTTTCACCATGGAGCTCATGAGATTTCATTCTAATCTTGGCTATATTAATTTTCTTCATTGAGCTAGTTAAAAGCAAAGAGATGAAGTTTGGGAGCAATCTACTAAAATCTCAAAAGTCGGAACTCAAACCCAAGAGAGGATATCATTGAGAAATTTTTTCTTAAATAAACAATGAATACCAGCAATAATTCCCCCTGAAGAAATAATCACCTTATACCAAATTATAAGTGATAAGTTGATTCGATGTTGAGTTTGAATCTCCCTATACCTTCTTAGAAACTATAATGGAAATGATGCTAGAAGAAAACAACAAATATATAATAACTATAATTGAGGTGGCTAATAATTTAATAGGAATTTATTCTAGCTAAAATATGTAAATAACATATCAAACAATGAAGTTTTGGGAGCAATTTCAAGATAAAGGAGAACAACGAAGTATTATTCCCAATGTACCCTCTCCTCGTAGGTTCCTTCACATTATCGGTATTTTCGATGAAAAATAGTGTAGGAAGATGAAATGTATTTCTCAAGAAGTAGCTTGGAATTTTAAAGTACAACCCTCGCATAATTTTTTTTGCAATCATTTTAAACAAAAAAGGTAATATTGGGACCCTACTTTACCACCATAAATTATTGAATGAGAATGATTACATACGGGCTAGGGAGACTATAATTTGATTTACGCTAAAAATCAACATGATGTAGACACCGAGAGATCAAGAAAAAATTTCCTAAGTACGTTCAGAGCCTATGAAATAAATCCATGCAAAAGCCTGAGCTTGGAAATGGATTATGAGAAAATCATCTACACAGTGGAAAAAATGCGAGGTATCTTGGAAAAATGGATTACATTCGTGGCATGCCATGGAAGCAAGGTTTCCATGAATTTTTCTAAAACTTCTTTTACAATGACTGGCACAGATCCAAAGCTAGCCCACAGATTTAGAAGAAAGTAGAACTAGAAAAAAAATGTGCCCTAATAATAGCCCATGAGGGGAAACACAACCCAGGATGTTATTTCAACCATCTTCATCAAACTTGGATCATGCTCTAATTACTAGCTTGACTATATTTTTGTAACAATGTTTTTTTTGGTTGTCAATAAAATTATGATGGTTGTAAATATTAAGTGTGTCTAGTGTCTCGATAGTCATTCTACTCTATATTGGCTGTCATGTAATTTTGAAATTCCCATGGATGGGTCTAGTCACTAAAACAAAACGACTTTTTGCTATTATTGTATAGAACTTAGAAGTTATCACAATGTTTCTTTCAACAAATTTGGAAACTATGTTTCCTATGACGACACAAAGTTCTCGGACATAACTTTTTTTTCTTTCACATTACTAATATATTTAGCTAAATTACATAAAAAATGTCAATGGTTTTTCCATTTTAATAACAAAGTCAAGAAATGAAAGAAATAGTTTGGGGCCATCATGATCTAAATAAACAATCCTTTAATTGCTTATTTCATCTATGTCTTTCTCTTCAACATTTTCATGAAAAGAAACTAGAAATTAATTTACTCACGTGCTCTTTACAGGTCTCAATATGGTTGGAGAATTTCGTAAGTAGGGGGAGTGAGTGAATGACCCTATAAATTAAAATTAATTTACAAACTGGAATCTTATACATTCTCAATTGAGTTCGTGACTAATACACAAGCATACAAATCTAAAATACAGTACAACACCAAATTAAAAAACGAAGAAGCTCACAAGGAAACTTTTTTACTAATATTTTTTCGAGCTCTATATTTTGATCCAAAACCTAGTTTCTCGCCATGCTATGTACAAAAATATAATGATGCCTCAAGAAAGCACCTAATAAGTGTTCAATCAAAGCGAATTATTGTAGCCCTTATAAGCTTATAACATGCAAAATCACGATAAGTTAAATATTTTTTCTCACAAATCTGTAAAATATATGTAGCAAAAGCTCTGCCAACCTAATTATTTGTTTTCATGTATACATGCTAGTGTAACTAGAATATAATGTTACAAGAATACATGCTCGTAAAAATGACACTCAAACTTAATACAACATATAAATCATACATTTTTCTTAAATACAATACAAATATCAACATTAATTCTCTTGAAGAAAATAATTACCTTATTCCAAATTATAAGTAATAATTTGGATTAAGTGTTGAGCTTTGAATGTGCCTATACCTCTTAGAAAATATAACAAGAAATGATGCCAGAAGAAGTAACTATATTGTAATGGATGGACAATAATTTTATCAAAATTTATTCTAACTAAACTATGGAAATAGCATATCAAAACTAGTGAGTTTTTGGAGCAACGTCAAGAAAAGACACAACGAAGGCTTAATCCCAATGTACCTTCTCCTCATGAGGCCTTCACATTATCATATTTTAGACAACATTAGTGTAGGAAGATGAAATTGATTTTCTTAAGTCTTAGCTTTGGGAATATTAAAATGCACAACCCTCATAGAAGTATTTGCAGCCATTTAAAAGCAGTGATGGTTAGCTTGGACCTATCGCCACCATAAATTCTGGAATGATAATTCTTGCGGACAAGCTGAGAGTACAATTTGGTTTATGTTAGAAAGAAACATGAAATAGACACGGGAGAGGATCAAGAAAAAATTTTCTTAAGTAGGTTCCGAAAGTCTATGCAAATCCATTTCTACAAATGAGCTTGAAATGGATTATGGGATAGTCATCTCATCGTGTTGGAAAAAATCGGAGCATCTTGGATAAATGGCTTGGATTCTATGGCATCTCAAGGAAACAAGGTTGCTATGAATTTTTTGAAACCCATTTTACAATTACTCACACAAATCGAAAGCTAGACACATAGTTTGGGAAGAACCTAGAACTAGAAAACATAAGTCGATTCTAGACTAGTCCACGAAGGACAACATGACCAAGGGATGTTAGTTTTTCCCATATTCATTAGACTTGGATGATGCTCTAACTACTAGTCCGACTATATTTTTGTAACAATTTATTTATTTTATTTTATTTTTATTTTTTTATTTAATTTTTTTCGGTTCTCATTAAAAATCATGATTGTTGTAAATAAGTCCTTGTAGTGTCTAGATAGTATTGCTACTCATTTTGGTTGTCATGTGATTTTTTGAAATTCCCATGGATGGGTCTATGACACAATACAAAAAGACTTTTTTATTATTGTATAGAACATATAAGTTCTCGTATTGATCTTCATCGAGGTTGGAAACCATGTTTCTATGAGAGCACT
The DNA here is from genome assembly GCA_034641835.2 of Pinus albicaulis. Classification (NCBI taxonomy): domain Eukaryota; kingdom Viridiplantae; phylum Streptophyta; class Pinopsida; order Pinales; family Pinaceae; genus Pinus; species Pinus albicaulis. Next base: position 54,171 of record JAXQQM020079769.1, on the reverse strand, counting down.
GAAAAGTGCTTGGACATAACATATTTTTTTTCACACTATTAATAGTTTTAGATAAATTACGTAAAAAAATGTGAGTGCCTTAGAAATTAAAAGAAAATAACAACAAGAAATGCAAGAAACAATTTGGGGGTTTAAACATGATCTAAATTAACAGATCTTTAGTGATTTATTTGATTTATGTCTTTATCTTCTGAGTACCTAAAAAAGAAACTTGAAATTAATTTAGTCTCTTGGTCAAGGATTATAGTAGCCTAAAGCTTCAAATGAATGTTTTGCAGGTATTTTTACTCTAATAATGTAACCTCTTGTGATTTTGGGAGTAAAATTGACCTCTCCATAGAGTGAACAAGTCCCTCCGTATTTGATGTTTCCTTTTCTTCGATTGATGTTGTATTTTCCATGCAACAACAAACCTCATCGATCTATATAACTAGATGTCTATTCTTTGTAGGAGAATTTTTACGTAGTACAAGATGACATAAAATTTAACATATGTAGCACAATTTGGGCTCAATAGCTATAAATGAGGTTTGAATGTTGTAAGATAAGTGGAAAATGTTAATCGAATTAGCGAATGTATTCTAAACCTTCAACCAATATTTCCATCATATAATGGATACTTAGAGGTATCTTGCTCTCCCAGAGGAAATATTTGTGATAGTTACGCACTTGAGTATATACAAAGCTTGATTAACTATTTCTTTTCTCTCAAGCTAGGACATTATTTAAAGCTCAAGAAATACCTGAAATTATTGTGCTCGAGAGGAACTTTGTGAGCTTTCGAAGATATTGGAAAACTGATAACAAATACACATGTCTTTGTTAGCACCTTCTTTAGTGTTAGTAAAGTTTTTCCACTAAATTTTTCAAGTTCTTTTTTATAGTCCATAAGATCATTGGTGAAATAATTTAGTAAAATCATTTCTAAATCGGGAAAGAATGTGTTCCTAAGTTCTCACAATACTCTCTAATTATCTTTTTCGTGGACTCAAGAATATTTTCAATAAATATTTTTTATAATATAAGGACCAACAACTCACCTAAATTAAATGCTTTTTGAAAAGGCATGGACCAACATATGAAGAATATAAATTTCAACAACAATGATTACTTCATTACATGTCAGTTATTGGACCAAAATAAATTTAGAAAGTTTACCATAGTGACTTTCTTTCATTTGAGGACTTTATTCTAGTACAACCTCGGTGATGTAAAATTATTTTTAAAAAGGAGTATTCAATGCTAGTTTTGACCAGAGTTTCAACTCAGTATCTATAGGTGTTGGCTTGCTACCAAGAGAGATACATTTGAGAAATCTAGTTAGACTTGCTTAGAATTCTCTTACCTTTTCCATTTGACATTACCATTAGCAATCATTTTACTTTTCTTTTTTTTGCATAGATCAAAATGAAGAAAATAATCTTTGAAACAAGGATAAAAAAAGTATTCAACATACTTTTTGATAATCATTGATATTGAATTTTTCTAGGCAATCGTTCCTTGACTTGTAGTGTTCAAAAAATTCTTTTGCTTGATATAAGTGGGTGTGGGATACTGTTGCTTGAGTTGGAAGTGATTGTTTCGAAACCATATTTAATCGATCACAACTTTAGAGGTCATAGGGATAGTTTTCCATACTTACCCTTATTGACGGGAGCCAATTGGAAACATTGTGGGACAATTTTCCTCATCAAAAAGCTAAGTGTTTATAATTAATCATAATTAATGTTCAAGAGCACTGTCATTTTATGTATATAAGGTAGCTTAATCATTTAAGAAAAATTGAATTGAAGGTTACACTATTACTCTAGATCACACGGAGAAAAAATTACATTCTAACATTTCCGAGAATAATTATTTCGTTGATCGCGCAAGGCACTTCGGGTTCAGTAGCCTCTAAAACCCCCCGCATTGTCCTCTAAACCTCGGTGTTGTTTATCACCGAACACTCCTCGAACGCTATGGATGAGAGACAAAATACCCACCACTAGCCGCGACACCACCCTCGGATGAGGTGTGGATTCGGCACCACATACGCATGCTATCGCAGGAGAGCCGAGTGCTTAGTAACCCTCAAGGCAAAACCACCCGGGGCCCTCACGCGTAGAAGGACCCTTCTACATAGTCCACTAATGGTTGTCATCACTCGAGTTGAACACTGTATGACCCATATTGAGGATCTCCCTCCATTGATAAATCACCCTCACCACCATATGCGTGTCTGCTGGTGTAGTGCTATTACCATTTCAAGATTTTTTTCGACACTTTAGATTCCAGACTAGAGTTTCAGCCTACTTTGCACCACTCGTCGTCTTGTCATAAAACTCAAACCAATCAGTTTTAGAGCCAACTCGCTCATCTCACGAAAGTCAAAGCACCAATCTTTCGCCATCACCCATGAACGTTGAATGTGATTGGCTCACATTTGTTGTACGCTAATTAAAATCTCTCTCGTTGTAGGATCACCCTGCCCTCGATAACTACTTTACCACTTGATAATGGGAGGGTGATGAGTTAGTGGTCGCATGTTTGAGGCTGGTCTAGCCTCAACTATCCACTCGCCCACTTGTCTCTATGATTGGGACACCCCCAACGAGGTCATGAAGTTCTTCTTCCATGAGAATTTGGAGTCTATGAGATTCTCCAGATCTAGATCGCTTTAGAGAGAATATCATCCCATGTGTTGTATAATTCGTGATCCGGATTATTTGTGTCATATTAGCCAACTTATCTACCAAACTTATTCTCGAACGAGGCACATGGCTCGTAGCTGATACTCCATTTGACTTAGGAGTCTTTCGATGTCGAGAGATAGGTCGAAAGATGTCAATGGCTCGAGACGAGACCATTTGGTTAAAGGAAAATCGATGAAGAGGTGGTGTTGAGATTTTTTCGTCTCGTCTCTAGAGGATGTACATGGAAGGGTCTCGATAAAACCCCTCTTAAGGACGTTATCTCGAGTCAGTGATATGCTTACGCACCGCTAACGATAAAAAATTGGGCAAATTTTAGCCCATAGATGGCTTGTCCATATTCGCTTCGTACGTGAGTGTTGGGATGACCAGAACCTCCACACGAGAAGGTAGGCTTCCTTAATCGAAAATTCCCCCAGCGTCGAGAGGCTCCCATCGTAACTTTTTCCGGGACCGCAGGGAGGCTTGGATTTTTCGCTAGGTGAGATATCGGGAAAGAAGATCAGCACCCTTGACGTAGGTCTAGAGGCCAATCCACTCTTTGGTTTCATTGGTTCCATTCATTTTTGTCTCGATTGGCTATTTCAATAATCCACTATTGTCATAGCCTGCACAGGAGTGAAAGAGGGAGAGGGACGAGATTGCTGCGCAAGATTCCTTCCCAAAATCAATCATGTCGTCCATCGTGCACCTTCCCAAAAAGATATGCACGTTCTAAATTGCATACACTTGAATAGGAAGGTGAGAGTGAAGGATGTCGCCTTGCGTTCTCCACGCTATCCATACTTGTGTGCCCAAACAATTTTTCAAAGATCTTTCCTTTCCTTGATTTCTCTATCGTATCCCAAATATCTTGGCTAAGGAAGGACCATCCAACATTGAAGAATTCAACAAGAAAAGTCGTGAGCACCGAGGGCCTTATTAAGAGTGAGTTTCCTTCACTACTTCTTCCACTTCTAAGAGGGTGATGGGGCTTAGGAGGGCTTACTTTGGTCTTGCGAGATCAATGAAGGATATTTTGAGAAACGTTGTGGAGATCCTCCGATCGCATAGCCTTTCATCCGTAGAAGGATGATGAGAAAAGGATTGCTATTATGCCACCATATCTTTGTGAAGTCAAGACGTGAACCATGAGTTGGATGTGAGTGAGTGATTATGTTACCTTGCCATTATTGGATCATGCGATTGGTGAGGATTTTTATTCTTTTCTATCCTCAACCACCAAATCCTGGATTTCGAGCTCACTACAAGACTTTTCCTCCCATTGCTTTCATTCCTTGAGATCCTTGGTCGAGAGGTCTTTCTTTTTTCATCACTTTTTCTATGTGGCTATCCTTGATGATTGGTTGCTTGATTTGTTGAGCATATTTCCAAATGTTTCCACGGTTCTATCTTTAATATGTCCTTTATAGGTATGCAACTTCTTTTTGAAATGATTTCATTTTTTATTACCACGTGGTGAGCCCAGGTTGTCCACTATGTAGAGTGCGCAAATCAAAAGCTCTTGAAATGGAATCGATGACTTTTGAGGGCGAGGGTGTCCATCATGATAAGACACTAAGAGAATAGGAACCTATCTAGTCTGCATCCAATCTAATTCACTCCCCCTCTTGACTATTCTAGTGATGACAGTACTGTAGCGGAATCACATCAACTATGTGAAGATCCTCGATGATGTCGTTGAAGGCATGCAAAGATGGGTCCACGGGGGACTCGATCTAATATTCCAAGATCCGACAATGTGAATTTAGTGTCAATCCAATATTCCAAGATAAGTCTCCCTGGATCCCCATAGAATTTCTATGTCCCCCTGCAGATCCCGGTGGCTTTCAATCATCATAGCTCGGCTATTTCTCTATTTCGTTCATTTTTTTCCTTAACTTTGTCATTGGGACACTTGGTTTGCTTCAAGAATAACAATCTAATGTCTCTATTTTCTATTTATTTTTCTTTAAGGGAGAAGATCTTCCCTCGATGCAGCTCAGTGAAAGCTCAACTTCAAGAGAATAGTGCAATTAGATAAAGGCAACATACAACCAAAGGTTGAGGAAGTTGGGTGAAACCCCCTAACAACCAAAAGTTGAAGGTATGGTGGAACCCTAGTTAAGCCCATGATCTTTATGAGGAGAGAGCGACGGATCCAGGGAAAGAGATCCCGTCAATTGGCTCATCTGCCCCCAAGTTTAATAGAAAAAACACACTTATAATACACTTTAAATACTACACATTATATTATATAATTTACGGTTCCCCGAAAACAAAAAAGATATGGTAAAGTAAATTAAATATTACCGATAACAAAATAATATTTACAGTACTTTTTTAAATAAAAAAATCGCTTTCATATTACAAATAATATAATATCACAAGAGAAAATGAAGAAGCGTCAAGTTCTTTTGTATGCTTCCGCCTTTCCCTACTGCACACTTCAAAGTTAATTGCATAGGACCGTCTGACTTCAAAAATCAGTTCGGTTCCACCTGACTTCAAAAATTATCTAGGGACTGCCGGACAATTCTTCTAATTTTCTTTTTTGAATTCATGTCTCGTGTTTCGCTATTTTTTAGCTGCATCGATGTTTTGCAGGTGATTCATCATTGGGACTAGAAAGCATTGATATGATACTCAAAAGAATAGTTTTCCACTGTAGTGCACAGGTGACCACTCGTTCACTAGCAAGCTCACAGCTATTTGGATCATGCCCGGCTCATGAAGAATAGAAATGCAAAACACTGGCCGTCTGGACAAACATTTGGATGCCACATTTCTGATGTAAATCTAACCGATGGAGGACTATTTGGATAGTCGGGTGGAAAACTCATGATAGCATTAAAATATCCACCTTCATATAATGTATCTGGTGGCCCTACTATAGCTACGTTCCGATTCGAAAAAGGTTAGAATCATCTACAAGTTCAGCCGAAAATCCATCCACTGGATGCCTAGACAATTTCTTTTCAGTTGTCTTGCCAAGTAAAAGACTCGTCTGGTTTTCTCCCATGGTAGCGCTTTGAACTCCCGAACGATTCTCAGATTTAAAATATGAAATTGACGACACCCACAATGCCCGTCCCCTCGATGAGATTTCCTCGACAACGATATGGTATTGAATATGGATATCAATAGTGAAGCTCCGTGCCTCTCCGTATGCAATCGGAGAACCGCAATGAAGAACGATAGCTAACTTTTATTAATAATTATCGATAGGGAAAATCAAGAGTGTAACATTTACAATAAAAAAAATTGAGAACAGTTATAACAAAAGAAAACCGAAGGTCAGTCTTAAATACTTTTCACTTTTCCCGGTTGAGTAATTATTATATAAGATTTAAAAAATATTAATAATTTGTTTTTAAAATGCTATGTAAGAAAAAGATCATATTTATTCTATTTATAGGTTTTTGACAAATTTGTAATTCATTATTTTTTATATAAAGTTGATATGTATCTTTTTAAATATTAATAAAAAACATATATAGGTTAAAAAACATCATAGCGTCATTTTTATTTTTATTAATAAGTATCTTTAGAATTTGTAATTCAATCGTTTGTTAACACAATGTATATGTAGATCCTTAAATATGAATAACAAAACATATTATTTGTTATGTTTAAAGAAATATGTACATATATATATATATATATATATATATATATATATATATATATATATATTTATAAAACGTAATTATACAAGTAATTATATGAAAGAAATCTAGTACAATTAAATGTTTTCAACTTTAAAATATAGTTTGAGGCATATAAGTGTCTCAAAGGTGTACAGAGGCGTAGCATTTCTTTATGTTAATGCTCAGTCATATTTTCCATTGAGTCGATTTCAGCAAGAGGATCTCCACTTAGCTTGATATTAACACACACATTTCCGTTGAAAGAATGGAGCGAGAGAACAAATCCGACGACCCAACGGCAAAAGCGGTGGGGACGGAGGGCCCTCGTGTTTCTGAGCGGCGCACGAGTATTTTTAGTTCATCACTGTGCTATATCTAACACTATAGTTTATAAAGTCTGTTGATATTTTTCTTCTCTACTCGGGACTTCTATTACGCTACAAAAACATGCGTGACGAGAAGGACTCATGGATTGCCTCTCTACTGTTGTTGTTGTTGATAAATGCGGATTGGTGGAATCAATTAATAATAATGCCCACCAGTTGCTCACTGCCAACAATGGACGAAAGTACGCCTTTCGTAACATTTTTACGAGGAATGCGTACGCACTGGGTACCACGTAGGTACATGTGGGCAATCTCCACAAAGCTGCTAATGTATTTTTGCAATGTTCAACATATCATGTTTGGTCATCATCTGTCGAGTTATAATAATATGCGAGTAACCCAATCATATATAAAGGTCATAAATTTAGCTTCATCATGTGAGCGTTTAAATGAAAGAGATTAAGTCTACCACAGTAGAAGGAATCAAAGATAAAGAAAGTTACAAATAAGATTGCACTATTTCTTGTGCATGACCTTATTTTATGACACGAAGGCCAGCGAAAGCAATACGGATATGAAACAGGCTCTCAAATGTTGGAATGGTAAAACTACTATATTTTCTAGAATAGAAAGAGAAACGAGCCATATGTGGTCAAACAGACATAGCTAATAATTAATTTAACTCAAAGTATGGCGTAGCTCATGAAAACCGGTAAAACCCTAAAGACTTGTAAACAACTTGAAGCGAATGACAAGTAGTTTGAATTGAGGGTGTTAGAAATAAAAAAATCCTCTACCTACGAAAGATCAACTAAACGTTTGAGAAAGTAGCTCACTTTAGGATATTTTCAATCAATATACACCAATTGGTGTCTCACACTGTCAAAATTTTTGAGCCACGAGTTCCACTACGATGTCCTACAACACAACCTATGCATCCTTGAAAAGATCATCACCCTTACAAAGCAGTTAATTCATGAAATCAACTTTTTGATTAAGGAATTATTTTGAAAAAGACAGGTTCAGAATCCCCAACAACACAGAGAATAATCAAATGAAAATGCTATGGCACCTTATCCATTTAGCAAGGCATGGAACCCTCAATGCTCTGCTCTAGAAGTTGTCTCTCTGATTAGGAAAAGTAGTTCATTTTCTACTTTACGCAACCCAAAGCTAAACAATAGAAAAACAAAAAACAAAAAACACAAATATCTCAAATTATTTCACAAATTGTGTATGATGAGTTATTAATCATGATAGCTGAAGTAGTGGAATATATGTACTTCAACTCACTAAAAGAAACAAATGAAAATAATTATTTCAACAATAAGCTAAATGCAAGAACATTAGATAATAGAAAAGAATATTTACATACACACTCACTTTCACAACTTTTGTTCCTTCTTTTGGAATGTAAATAATGAAAGCTATTTATTTTCTTTGTTTCAGAACACTCCCTAGGGACCTGTATTAAAAAAGGAGATATACATTAGCCTCTCGAAAGACCCAATATCTATTTAATACCAAACACCCTAACACATGTGTACAACAACACACACCTATTTCACCATCGACCTTAATCATACAATCGGGACAAGAATCCTCTAAAATCCATGATGCGACCTTTGATGAATAGTAGTAGAGTAGTGTCATCCAACATCGTTGACTCAAACTCATTCTCGCAAAGCCTCCATGTTACCCATCCCAATCTCAACAAAGATGCCAAAACACTTTTCAAACAAGCTCGATCAATTGCTCTCCTTCACGTTCCCTATCAATCTGCCACATAACTCACACAATAGGTCATATACTAAAAGAATAATAAAAAAAAGTAATAGTTCAAATAACCAAATTTTTTTTGGCATTTTCAAGGCAATACAAAACGTACTAGAGTAATCGTTACAACATCCTTACATTATACTTAATTTATTGGTAAACCCATACAAAACAAATGGAAAGCTTGAATATAGGTTATGATTTTAAAATCGCTAAGTGCAAGGATATCCACCCCTAATTCCGGGATATTATCATCTAAAGTTCAATCATTTATAAAGAAGACGCGAAGCATAAACATTACAAAGAGAGAGGTATAAACGAGAGAGCTCTACAAAATATTGTACGATGTTAAACAAGGCATGGAAGCATAAAGACCAACTTAATTTAATGTAGGAAGATGACACCATGGAATGAGGTAACAACCCAAGTAATGAAAGAAACGAGAAAGCTACGAGACCATTATTACGTGATTTCTCCATCTCTTTACAAGTTCTCTAAGCAAAAATTCATCATGTTTCTCCCTCAATGCGGGTGAACCCACGAAAACAACTAATTACATTTCAACTATCGACCAAAGCGGCATTGGAATATTACCGAGTGGGAGGCAAGAGTAAAAGTGCAATGATTCGGAAGCGAAGTGTTTTGGAAGCTAGTGTAGTCTAAGACATCATTTTTTACAATAAAACAAAGCCTATAAAGTTTTTTCCAACCAAGTCTATTGTTGATGAGTGGGAGAAAAAGAGTAAAAGTGCAATGATTCTGAAGCGAAGTGTTTTGGAAGCGTTGCAGTAGTCTAATTTGCAGAGGAAATAAACTAGCAACTCTCCCTTCTTCACCGCGACAAACCCATCGTGGGATTCCACAAAAAAATGCGCTCTTCGCTCTCGCGTCGCAGTAGTGCACGGCGATCAATCCTCAACACCTTCGTACACTGATCGACCCGGACTAGCGCCATGCTCTCCGAAAGCCCTCCCGCTGAGGTTCTCCGCTGCACTTCAACGGGCTCCGCGGACCTCTTCGCCAAATATCTCGTGAAAGTTGATCGCTCGTGCGAGCAATGTGTTTGACGACACTGAGGAGCATAATTAATATTCCCCAAACGCGTTGAAAGAGATGTTAGACAGGAGACCATGGCAAGCCTTCTCTCTTTTCAATTTGAACTCTTTCTCAGCCATGTCCAAAGCCAAAGCCGCTTGTGTCCACGAAACTTAAACAACTCTCGTAGTAACCCTTCATGGGCCATAAAGGGTAGACGTATTGAATGGATGGTTAGCTCGTTCAATAATTTTTGGAAGGATGCTCGAGCTCACCATAGCGCGAGTTGAGGCGCAAGCCACTTGACAACATATGAAGGGCCGTTAGTTTCGAGGCCTCGAGTGGTGCGTGTGCACTCGTTAACGACCGGCATAGGAAATTGAATATCAACGTGCTCGATCAACTATACTGTCTCGATCCCTTATCGAGAACCTTTCGGCTAAAATATCTTCGAGTTTATTTCCATGGGAACTTCAATCGTTGTCACAACCACAACTTTCTGCCGCACGAACTACGGCCTTCCGGGGGGAAAAATGGCGGTGTCTTGTAATCCCCCTCGCTAGCATTTCCTATTGCTCATCGATTGCCTTTGAGAAGATTTCCATGTGGAAAATTAGCATCCATGAATGCTCGGCTACGAGAAATAGTTAGATGTGCGAAGGAACGCATGAGGGTTCAGCCACAAACCAGGATTTTTTTCGACGGTTTGGCTAAGCATAATGTCGTACGTGAGACAGTTTGCGTAACAGTGTTAAGGTCATTATGTTTTTTATTAAAAGAAAATTGTTCGAATTCAGTCAAGAACGACGAATCTAAACGCATGGTGTCAAACAAAAACCCCACAACAGAACACCTTCTGTGTAATCAATAGTTTAAAGTTTATAATGTTTGTAATGTATAAAAACATTTCAATATCCAAAATTTAGTATGTATTATTTTATATATAAAATGAGTATATATATATCTACATGGTCTTAGATAGGTGATAGTGGTGTTTTTAAGACTTAAACGGCCTTCACATGAACTTGGAAAATAAATTCACCTCCATTCTAGGAAAAAGTTTGACCCAAAGGAAGAATAATGTGGATATCACAAAGAATATTGTGTGCATGTTAATTGAAAAATAATAGGAGAGGCATAAAAAATGGTGTATCGAAGCAATGGTAGACTCTGGTCTTTGGATTTGAAGATGTTCAACAAACCATTAGTAGATAAAAAACCTAAAATTCTCTATAGTGGATGTCTCTATATAACGTGCAATAGATAAGGACTCAGCCAATCAAATGGAGTAGTAGATTTGCTAGTTCTTCATCGTAGAATGCGGCACACACATGGTGAAAGAAGAGCAAGAGGTAATTTCTATGATTAAATATAATTGGTGATACCAAGAGGAATAATTAGTGGTTTGGGAGGAAGTCACTTAGTTAATAAATAATACCAAACTAGCACAAAATCAGCTCATGGTGTTGACCGTATTTGACATACCAATATGTAGGAAAAGTGAGATAATATACTCATAGGAGAGAGATCCTTCTTCTCTTCATTGAAAGAAGAGGTTGGATTCAAGAGAATATAGAGATAAAAAATGCGTTAGAACATAAAGGAACATGCCTAATGTGCATCTAACGGATAAGGCAAGTATGTCGGTTTTATTTTCTTCGATTTAATAAAATTGTTGAAGAAGAGTGATGTTATCGAAAGTATTTTTTTCTTGTGTTATTAGGTTTAATGTTGGTTTAAAATAATATTTACAAAATTACTATGTATATTATTGAAAGAACAATAAAGATGATTTACTACTAAATTTTCCTTGTCATAGTGTAAGTATGATTATAGATTTTTGGATGCCGAGATAATAAGTATAAATAGGAGGCATATATTAATAGTTTAAAGTGTATAATGTTTATAATATGAAAAACATTTCAATATCCAAAATTTAGTATGTTTATATATATATATATATATATATATATATATATATATATATATATATAGGGTCTTCGATAGGTGATAGGGTGCTTTGTTAAGACACTTCTTGATGTGAAGTTACTGGTTCAATTCTGGATGAGGACCATATATTGGACATGATGAAAGATATAGCCATGTCAAGCTTAGGAATACTAAAATAGTTACGTACTTTTGAATTTCTTCCTTTATATAACTAGTTTCTTCCAAGAAGTTTCTCACATACGTTAAATAATGTTTTTCTAAATTTTCTAGTTTCATAGGAGGAAAGAGGTATATGCATCTATTTCAATATCTTAACTAGGGTTTCTAATTTTTAATGCTTCTTAGTTTGAGACTTTTCCCCTATCATAAGAAGTTTATCTCTTGGATTTTTACTTTTCCTTTCATAAATCATCAAGTTTCTAAGACAATAGGTAAAATTCGGACGTGACCAGGGGTTATCATCTTGTTTTTTCTTGAATTCCACCTCCTCACCCTTGGTAGATGGGTCCTCTCACTTTTAAAATTATTATTTAGCATTGGACGTTTTGGATGGAGTAGGTGATGGTGTAATAATGACATTAACCCTTTTCTTTGCAAATTATCTTCCCACATATTTTTTGTAGCGACATTTTCTCAGTTTCATCCGTGAGGGTTACTTTTTTGTCATAGGACATGCCCCATATTAAGAAATTTTTAGATTATTCTCTTGTAACATCCACCCTAATAATTTAGCATGCATTCCCCTCCTCAATACGCAGAGTCCTTTGTTGGTGTAATAGAAGGAATGGTTTCTTTAGGGATGCTCTCCTAAGGGTTTCAAGTGGGAGCATTAGTAGGAAATCACTCATCCTACTTCATCGGATTCCTCTATTTTAGCCTCTCCACCTTCTTCCTATGCGACTCCATTGTAGTTTTCTATTTCTTCTCAAACTAGTAATATTACCTTTCACCAACAACTCTACCCATGTACTCCACTACTATTCTGCAATGAATCAATAATGATGAGCTTAGTCAAACAATGATACATTACACATGTTTTAGGGTACTTAGTGTGTCAAACGACATCTTATATATGTTGCTTATATTTTGAAAGGAACATGGTATGTTCACTGAGCTATCTACTATGCATGTGCAAATAGAAACTCGAAGCGATAATAGAATGCTATCCTACAAACATCCTTCACAAGTCATGAACTTCACATAAAATATGTTACATCTTCCTACGAGTGTGGAAGTGAAGTTCTATCTACTTCTCTCCCATTTTTCCTTATATTCTCACTTTCTTTAAAAAAATCATCCTAGTTTTGAGAACACATAATTGTTGTTTCATATGATATTCAATATCCAAGTAAGTTGATGTTTTATTCTTATTGTGTAAAAATGGGTCATTTATCTTCAAGTTGTAAAACTGGTAGCAGGGCCTGGTGAAAGTCGAAAGTTGTTCATATAGTTGCATTCAAGAAGGAACTAGCTTTTATAGAGATCACATCTAGAAATGTGGGCACCACGCTAGAAGAAAGAAAGTACTAAAACATCTTGCGTAGTCGAGTAGAAGAGTAACTAGATTCATGTGACACAGAAATCTTGAAAACAAGTGAGTGAAGTAGACACTAATAGTGAATCTAGTGGCTCTCTTTATTGATTTGAAATATTTGAGGAAAACATCCATTTGAAAAGGTGTCTCATATTCCCTGGAGGATATCAAGAGTCTCAAAGCCATCAATATCGATAGTGAAATGTAAAATAGAACATTAAAGGGAGTAATTGATGATAGGTTTTCAAAGTCTGCGATGTGTTGGAAGAGATTCAAACCAACGATTACCCCCCTGCGAAAGTCGAAAATATTATAAGAAGATGACAAAGACTCAAGAAAAACATTGAACGGACCCGCCATATTGGTTAAATAAAGACGTGATAGTGCTAAAGTAGCATAGAATAGAATTTATCCCCCTCATATAGCATAGAAGTGGAATGTTGTATTTCGAAATAGCCAGCAAGTTTCTTAGAGAAATTTAAATATCCATGCACAGAGTTCTTTTTCCCCTCAAAATAAAAAAAATTATCGTTGTTCTTGCAGCACCAAGAGATCAAGTATCACTCCAACAAATTTGATGAAAATAATATTTTGTAACAATAATTTGTTTGTCGCTTTTCTAAATCACTTTGGATGATAAATGCGTAACAATTAGTGGCACAATGAAGCTTCATGTGAACTTGAAAATAATCCACCTCCATTTCTAGGAAAATTGAAGCAAAGGAAAGAATAATGTGGAATATCTACTGAAAGATTATAGTGTGCATGCTACTGAACACTAATAGGAGAGGCATAAAAAATGGTGTGATGAGAAGCAACATAGACTAGGTGCTTTGAAGATGTTCAAAAAATTATTAGCAGATAAAAACTAAAATTCCTATAGTGGGATGTCTCCTGCAGTAACATGCAACAGATAAGGACTCCAATCAATCAAATGGAGTAGTAGATTTGCTAGTTCTTCATCGTAGGAAGCGGACACAAACGAGTATGAGAAAGAAGAGCAAGAGGTAATTTTATGATTAAATATAACAGAATTGCTACCAAGAGGAATAATCGAGTGATTTGGGAGGAAGTCACTCGGTTAATAAATAATACAAGACTAGCACACTGAAATCAACTCATGGTGTTGACCACATTTGACATATCAAGATGTGGAAGGAAAAGGGGAGATAATCTACTCAAGGAGAGTAGATCCTTCTTCCTCTTCATTGAAAATAAGAGGTTGGATTCAAGAGAATATAGAGATATAAAATGCAAAGGAGCATAAAGGAACATGCCTAATATTGCATCGACGGATAAGGGAAGTATGTCGTTTTTATTTTTCTCGATTTAATAAATTTTTTGAAGAAGAATTGCATTATCAAGTACTTTTTTTCTTGTGTTATCGACTTAATGTTGGTGTAAAATGATATTAACAAAAAAAATTATGTATACTAATGAAAGAAAAAGGAAGATTATTTATGCTAAATTTTCCTTGTCTAGTGTAAGTATGCTTATAGATTTTCGAATGCCAAATAAGAAGTATATCCATGGGGGAGTATATTCAAGTTGATATTGAGTATTAAATCATCCCATTAATAATTGGTGTTGTATCCATATTATATTTGGTATAATTTTTTTTGTTTCTTACGGAAAATAATGGAAGAGAAAAGCTAATGGTGTTTGCTATATGTAAATGTTTCTTGAATGGTCTAAGTTTTTTGAGTTGAAGATACATTGCTTAACTATTTGTGCTTTCATAATTTTAATTTAGGAATTGGAATGATACATCATATTTTTGGCGATAATACATATTGGTGAAAGGAGCATGATCACGAATAAGAACACTCAATTATGAATTTCTCAACTAGGGATTTACATATTAAACTAAAGAGATCACTCTTTGATCAATAAGACCGAAGGGATTGATATTATAGACTCAAAGGAATAGTAAAACCCAAGGGATCAGCACTAAAAATCAAGGGATTATAGACCAAAGAGACTAATATTAAACTTGAGCCACTGAAATCAAAGGGATTTATATAAAAAATAAAGGATTAAAATCATCAATGCTATGCATAATATTATACCACAGGGATTATGAACCCTTAGATTAATAACACCAAGGGATTTATATATTAGACTCGAGAGATAAAAACTAAAAAACTAAGCGATTATAAACCCAAGGGACTAATATTAAACCCAAGCGATAAATATTATAGACGCATTGTATATAAACCCTTAACACAAATATTGCAGACCCTAAAATAAAGATGGTTGACCATGATTATAAACACAATGGATTTAAATTAGACCATATGATTACTATAATAAATCCTATGGATAATATTATATTGCAGGGAATATGAACGCATAGTTAATAACCCTAAGAAT
The DNA here is from genome assembly GCA_034641835.2 of Pinus albicaulis. Taxonomy (NCBI): domain Eukaryota; kingdom Viridiplantae; phylum Streptophyta; class Pinopsida; order Pinales; family Pinaceae; genus Pinus; species Pinus albicaulis. The sequence continues at coordinate 38,855 of JAXQQM020079769.1, read as the reverse complement.
TAATATTAAACCTTAAGATTAATATTATAAAACCTATGAGTAATATTTTGTATTGAGACAATATTTATGAGAATGCAATGTTGGATCATGGCTAACCATGGCTCAACCATTGACCCTTAGTTGACCATGCTTAATAATGATTTATTTTTCTTGATTTACCATGGTTAAACCCTTGATTAATAAAGCTACGATGAATGCATTTATAAAGTCAAGGAAAAAATGAACCCACTAGATAAATACGAAAAACCCTAAGGGATTATCAAACTTAATAAATAACATTCAACCCAAGGCATTAATATTGAAAAGTCTAAAATAAATACGATAAACCCTAAAGTAATCATGAGTTGACTGATGGTTGACTAAGATATATAAACGCTAAAATAAATATTATGAAACCCTAAAATAAAACACTTAATAATATTGATTGTGAATGATCAAATATATTAATGTCTTAATTAATATTTTTTATTGATTGAAATATTATATATAATATTTTATAACTTTTTCCTCTAATAATTATTAATAGAAATATTATATTGTTTATTATTGATGTCATTAAAAATATTATTATTCTATGTTTAATATTGTTTAGATTAATTTTACTATTATTAATTACTATAATCGAAACAATAATAATATTAATATTATTTATTATATTTATCATATAATAATTTTATTATTTATATATTAATAAAAATAAAATTAATGTGGTTAGTATTATTATTATAAAATCTCTATAATATAATAAACTAATTTTCATATATAATAATATTATTAAAATAATTAATACTATTCAAATTAGTAATAATGTAGTGATTACATTATATATAACCTTAATAATAATCATAATTTATTTATAAAAAAATATTATTCAGTAACATAAAAATTAATATTAATATAAATCATTTTAAAATATAAATAACAATAATATTACTAATATTAAAATTTAAAATTATTTATAACATATATATGATAATGTTAACCCTAAACTACTGTATATAAAGAAGTCACGTAACTCTTTTGATAAGTATTGAGAATGAGAATAATAATAGATATGTTAATATTATAAAAATCTATGAGAATTATTTCTTGTTGAAACAATATTTATGAGAATGCAATATTGGGTCATGTTTGACTTTTCATGCTTGATTATGGTTCAATTTTTGAACCTTATTTGATTATGGTTTACTATGATTGACTTTTTATGATTGACTTTCGTTCAACCCTTCTATTAATAATCCAATGGAATTTAATAATATTTAGTATTGAGACAATATTAATGAGAATGCAATGTTAGATCATGCTTGAATTTCATGCTTGACTATGGTTCAACCTTGAACTTTACATGGCACATGCTTTACCATGATTGAATTTCATGATTGACCATGGTGACTGAAAGCTTGGATTAATAAGACTAAAAAATTCAATTTATAAACACTAAAGAAACAATGAAACCCACTAGATAAATACTAAAACCTCAAGGAATTTGATCAACATTAAGAAATAAAATTCAACCCAAAGTATTAATATTGTAAACCCTAAAATAAATATTACATAAACTTTAAATTAAACATGGTTTACCATGGTATGAGTAAGACATATAAATCCTAAAATAAAATAGTTTGTAATATTGATTGCGTAATGATGAAATATATTAATGTATTAGTTGATATTTTTTCATTGATTAAAATATTATATATAAGATTTTCTAATAATTATTAATATCAATATTATATTGTTATTAAAAATGTTATTATTTTGTGTTTAATATTATTTATATTAATATTACTATTATTAACTACTATAATCCTAGCAATAATATTTTTTATATTGTTAATTTGCTAATATTGATATCATTCCATATATATTATTAACAACATTAATATTATTAAAGTTATTAGTAATATGATTTATTATTTTTTATCAAAGTGATAATTTTATTATTTATATATAATTAAATATAATATTAATTGATATAAATTACACTAAAGTTGGTAGCATTATTAATAAAAATATTTATATTATAATAAACTAATTTTCATATATATTAATATTAATAAAATATATTTTAAAAAATATTATTAGTAATATATAACAATTTTTTTTTGTAAACTTGGTAGGACTACATCTTCATGATCATGTTCAAATGCATCACTATCAAAGGGACAAGGGTGACTTCACATCAAAAAGTGCCTTTAATAGTGCACTTGGTCACAAGCTATCCAAGACCCCAATAATATAATTATTATTTTTAAAATTTAAATTTATTTATAACATATACATGATAATGTTAACCCTAAAGTATTGGAGAAAAAAAAACTAGTTTACTCTTTCCTATAAGTATTGAGAATAAGAATAATAATTAGTATAATAATATCATAAACCCTATGATTAATAATTCACATTGAGACAATATTTATGAGAATGCAACATCATTCTTGACCATGGTTCAACCCTTCTCCCTTACTTGACCATACTTGACTATGATAGATTTTCATGATTGACCATGCGATCAACCCTAGGATTAATAAGTCAAGTCGTATTCAATTTATAAACACAAAGAAACAATGAACCCACTACATAAATACTAAAACCCCTAGGATTATCAACTTTATGAAACTAAATTCAACCCAAAGTATTAATATTGTAAACCCTAAAATAAATATTATAAACCCTAAAGTAAACATGGTTGATTATGGTTAACTAAGTTATATAAAACCTAAAATAAATATTGTAAAACCCTAAAATAAAACAATTTATAATATTGATTGTGAATGATCAAATATATTAATATATTTATTAATATTTTCTATTTATTAAAATATTATATATAACATTTTTCTAATAATTATTAATATCAATATTATATTGTTTATTATTAATATAATTAAAAATGTTATTATTGTGTGTCTAATATTATTTAGACTAATATTACTATTGATTTGATGATGATGATGATGATGGTTAACGTCTCACCAAGACCAATATTTGGTCTATCGGACTTAAAGAAAAGAGTTATTTAATTTGATTTAAGATTTTGCTCCTATGCTCAAAAATCTTGAGAGAAGCTCTTAGACTCACTATAATTTTGACATCTTAAAAGGGTAAGAAGGTCAGTATTGCAACAAAGATTATGAAATTGAACTCTAATGTGGTTGTACATGGGGCACTCAAGAGGAAGTGATTTTCATCCTCGATGTTCATATTCTCATAGAGATGAGCATCCTTTCTATCCATGGTGTTTTAGGAACTGCATGCGACGACCTTTGTTTCACCATGGAGCTCATGAGATTTCATTCTAATCTTGGCTATATTAATTTTCTTCATTGAGCTAGTTAAAGCAAAGAGATGAAGTTTGGGAGCAATCTACTAAAATCTCAAAATTGGAACTCAAACCCAAGAGAGGATATCATTGAGAAATTTTTCTTAAATAAACAATGAATACCAGACAATAATTCCCCTCGAAGAAATAATCACCTTATACCAAATTATAAGTGATAAGTTGGATTCGATGTTGAGTTTGAATCTCCCTATACCTTCTTAGAAACTATAATGGGAAATGATGCTAGAAGAAAACAACAAATATGTAATAACTATAATTGAGGTGGCTAATAATTTAATAGGAATTTATTCTAGCTAAAATATGTAAATAACATATCAAACAATGAAGTTTTGGGAGCAATTTCAAGATAAAGGAGAACAACGAAGTATTATTCCCAATGTACCCTCTCCTCGTAGGTTCCTTCACATTATCGGTATTTTCGATGAAAAATAGTGTAGGAAGATGAAATGTATTTCCTCAAGAAGTAGCTTGGAATTTTAAAGTACACAACCCTCGCATAATTTTTTTTGCAATCATTTTAAACAAAAAAAGGTAATATTGGGACCTACTTTACCACCATAAATTATTGAATGAGAATGATTACATACAGGGCTAGGGGACTATAATTTGATTTACGCCAAAAATCAACATGATGTAGACACTCGAGAGGATCAAGAAAAAAATTTCTAAAGTACGTTCAGAGCCTATGAAATAAATCCATGCAAAAAGCTGAGCTTGAAATGGATTATGAGAAAATCATCTACACAGTGGAAAAAATGCGAGTATCTTGGAAAAATGGATTACATTCTGTGGCATGCCATGGAAGCAAGGTTTCCATGAATTTTTCTAAAACTTCTTTTACAATGACTGGCATAGATCCAAAGCTAGCCCACGAATTTAGAAGAAAGTAGAACTAGAAAAAAAATGTGCCCTAATAATAGCCCATGAGGGGAAAACACAACCCAGGATGTTATTTCAACCATCTTCATCAAACTTGGATCATGCTCTAATTACTAGCTTGACTATATTTTTGTAACAATGTTTTTTTTGGTTGTCAATAAAATTATGATGGTTGTAAATATTAAGTGTGTCTAGTGTCTCGATAGTCATTCTACTCTATATTGGGTTGTCATGAATTTTGAAATTCCCATGGATGGGTCTAGTCACAAAACAAAACGACTTTTTGCTATTATTGTATAGAACTTAGAAGTTATCACAATGTTTCTTCAACAAATTTGGAAACTATGTTTCCTATGATGACCCAAAGTTTCTGGACATAACTTTTTTTTCTTTCACATTACTAATATATTTAGCTAAATTACATAAAAAATGTCAATGGTTTTTCCATTTTTAATAACAAAGTCAAGAAATGAAAGAAATAGTTTGGGAGCCATCATGATCTAAATAAACAATCCTTTAATTGCTTATTTCATCTATGTCTTTCTCTTCAGATATTTCATGAAAAGAAACTAGAAATTAATTTACTCACGTGCTCTTTACGTCTCAATATGGTTGGAGAATTTCGTAAGTAGGGGGAGTGAGTGAATGACCCTATAAATTAAAATTAATTTACAACTGAGATCTTATACATTTCTCAATTGAGTTAGTAACTAATACACAAGCAACAAATCTAAAATACAGTACAACACCAAATTAAAAAACGAAGAAGCTCACAAGAAATTTTTTTACTAATATTTTTTCAGGGCTCTATATTTTGATCCAAAACCTAGTTCTCGCCATGCTTTGCATAAAAATATAATGATGCCTCAAGAAAGCACCTAATAAGTGTTCAATCAAAGCGATTATTGTAGCCCTTATAAGCTTATAACATGCAAAATCATGATAAGTTAAATATTTTTTCCTCACAAATCTGTAAAATATATGTAGCAAAAGCTCTGCCAACCTAATTATTTGTTTTCATGTATACATGCTAGTGTAACTAGAATATAATGTTACAAGAATACATGCTCGAAAAATGACACTCAAACTTAATACAACATATAAATCATACATTTTTCTTAAATACAAATAAATATCAACATTAATTCTCTTGAAGAAATAATTACCTTATTCCAAATTATAAGTAATAATTTGGATTAAGTGTTGAGCTCGAATGTGCCTATACCTCTTAGAAAATATAACAAGAAATGATGCCAGAAGAAGTAATAAATTTGTAATGGAAGTGGACAATAATTTTATCAAAATTTATTCTAACTAAACTATGGAAATAGCATATCAAAAGCAGTGAAGTTTTTGGAGCAACGTCAAGAAAAGGAGCACAACGAAGGCTTAATCCCAATGTACCTTCTCCTCATAGGGGGCCTTCACATTATTTGTATTTTAGACAACATTAGTGTAGGAAGATGAAATTGATTTTCCTTAAGTCTTAGCTTGGAATATTAAAATGCACAACCCTCATAGAAGTATTTGTAGCCATTTAAAATAGCATGTTAGCTTGGACCATCTGCCACCATAAATTCTGGAATGATAATTCTTGCGGACAAGCTGAGAGTACAATTTGGTTTATGTTAGAAAGAAACATGAAATAGACACGAGAGGATCAAGAAAAATTTTCTTAAGTAGGTTCCGAAGTCTATGCAAATCCATTTCTACAAATGAGCTTGAAATGGATTATGGGATAGTCATCTCATCGTGTTGGGAAAAAATCGGGGCATCTTGGATAAATGGCTTGGATTCTATGGCATCTCAAGGAAACAAGGTTGCCATGAATTTTTTGAAACCCATTTTACAATTACTCACCAAATCGAAAGCTAGAACATAGTTTGGAAGAACCTAGAACTAGAAAACATAAGTCGGAGTCTAGACTAGTCCACGAAGGACAACATGACCAAGGGATGTTAGTTTTTCCCATATTCATTAGACTTGGATGATGCTCTAACTACTAGTCCGACTATATTTTTGTAACAATTTATTTATTTTATTTTATTTTTATTTTTTTATTTAATTTTTTATCGGTTCTCATTAAAAATCATGATTGTTGTAAATAAGTCCTTGTAGTGTCTAGATAGTATTGCTACTCATTTTGGTTGTCATGTGATTTTTTGAAATTCCCATGGATGGGTCTAGACACAATACAAAAAGACTTTTTTATTATTGTATAGAACATATAAGTTCTCGGATTGATCTTCATCAAGGTTGGAAACCATGTTTCTATGAGAGCACGAAAAGTGCTTGGACATAACATATTTTTTTCACACTATTAATAGTTTTAGATAAATTACGTAAAAAAATGTGAGTGCCTTAGAAATTAAAAGAAAATAACAACAAGAAATGCAAGAAACAATTTGGGGGTTTAAGCATGATCTAAATTAACAGATCTTTAGTGATTTATTTGATTTATGTCTTTATCTTCTGAGCACCTAAAAAAAGAAACTTGAAATTAATTTAGTCTCTTGGTCAAGGATTATCGTAAAGCCTAAAGCTTCGAATGAATGTTTTGCAGGTATTTTTACTCTAATAATGTAACCTCTTGTGATTTTGGAGTAAAATTGACCTCTCCATAGAGTGAACAAGTCCCTCCGTATTTGATGTTTCCTTTTCTTCGATTGATGTTGTATTTTCCATGCAACAACAAACCTCATCGATCTCATATAACTAGATGTCTATTCTTTGTAGGAGAATTTTTACGTAGTACAAGATGACACAAAATTTAACATATGTGGCACAATTTGGGCTCAATAGCTATAAATGAGGTTTGAATGTTGTAAGATAAGTCGAAAATGTTAATCGAATTAACTAGCGAATTCTAAACCTTCAACCAATATTTCCATCATATAATGGATACTTAGAGGTATCTTGCTCTCCCCAAGGAAATATTTGTGATAGTTCTGCTATGAGTATACTAAAAGCTTGATTAACTATTTCTTTTCTCTCAAGCTAGGACATTATTTAAAGCTCAAGAAATACCTGAAATTATTGTTTCTGAGAGGAACTTTGTGAGCTTTCGAAGATATTGGAAAACGGTAACAAATACACATGTCTTTGTTAGCACCTTTCCTTTAGTGTTAGAAAGTTTTTCCACTAAATTTTTCAAGTTCTTTTTTTATAGTCCATAAGATCATTGGTGAAATAATTTAGTAAAATCATTTCTAATCGGAAAGAATGTGTCCTAAGTTCTCACAATACTCTCTAATTATCTTTTTCGGGTGGATCAAGAATATTTTCAACAATATTTTTTATAATATAAGGACCAACAACTACTAGCCCAAATTAAGCTGTTTTTGAAAAGGCATGGACCAACATATGAAGAATATAAATTTCAACAACAATGATTACTTCATTCTCATGTCAGTTTATTGGACCAAAATAAATTTAGAAAGTTTACCATAGTGACTTTCTTCATTTGAGGACTTTATTCTTGTACAACCTCGAGTGATGTAAAATTATTTTTAAAAAGGAGTATTCAATGCTAGTTTTGACCATAGGTGCTTTCAAATTTAGTATCTATAGGTGTTGGCTTGCTACCAAGAGAGATACATTTGAGAAATCTAGTTAGACTTGCTTAGAATTCTCTTACCTTTCCATTTGACATTACCATTAGCAATCATTTTACTCTTTTTTTTTGCATAGATCAAAATGAAGAAAATAATCTTGGAAACAGGATAAAAAAAAAGTATTCAACATACTTTTTGATAATCATTGATATTGAATTTTTCTAGGCAATCGTTCCTTGACTTGTGGTGTTCAAAAACTTTCTTTGCTGATATAAGTGGGTGTGGGATACTGTTGCTTGAGTTGGAAGTGATTGTTCGAAACTATATTTAACGATCACAACTTTGAGGTCATAGGGATAGTTTTCCATACTCGCCTTATTGTCAGGGAGCCAATTGGAAACATTGTGGGACAATTTTCCTCATCAAAAAGCTAAGTGTTTATAATTAATCATAATTAATGTTCAAGAGTACTGTCATTTTAGGTATATAAGGTAGCTGAATCATTTAAGAAAAATTGAATTGAAGGTTACACTATTACTCTAGATCACACGGAGAAAAAATTACATTCTAACATTTCCGAGAATAATTATTTCGTTGATGCGAAAGGCACTTCGGGTTCAGTAGCCTCTAAAACCCCCGCATTGTCCTCTAAACCTCGGTGTTGTTTATCACCGAACACCTCCCTCGAACGCTATGGATGAGAGACAAAATACCACCACTAGCCGCGACACCACCCTCGGATGAGGTGTGGATTCGGCACCACATGCGTATGCTAATCGCAGGGAGAGCCGAGTGCTTAGTAACCCCTGAGGCAAAACCACACCCGGGGCCCTCACGCGTAGAAGGACCCTTCCTACATAGTCCACTAATGGTTGTCTATCACTCGAGTTGAACACACGAATGACCCATATTGAGGATCTCCCTCCATTTGATAAATCACCCTCACCACCATTGCGTGTCTGTTGGTGTAGTGCTATTACCATTTCAAGATTTTTCTCGACATTTAGATTCCAGCCGAGTTTCAGCTTCACTTGCACCCACCTCGTCTCTTGTCAGTAAAACTCAAACCAATAGTTTTAGAGCCAACTACACTCATCTCACGAAAGTCAAAGCACCAACCTTCGCCATCACCCATGAAAGCCGAATGGATTGGCTCACATTTGTTGTGCGCTTAACTAAAATCTCTCTCGTTGTAGGATCACTTGCCCCGATAACCATTACCACTTGATAATGGGAGGGTGATGAGTTGGTGGTCGCATGTTTGAGGGCTGTTCTAGCCTCAACTATCCACCCTTCCACTTGTCTCTATGATTGGGACACCCCCAACGGGGTCATGAAGTTCTTCTTCCATGAGAATTTGGAGTCTATGAGATTCTCCAGGGATCTAGATCTGCTTTAGAGAGAATATCATCCCATGTGTTGTATAATTCGTGATCCGGATTATTTGTGCCATATTAGCCAACTTATCTACCAAACTTATTCTCGAACGAGGCACATGGCCCGTAGCGGCATACTCCATTTGACTTAGGAGTCTTCGATGCTTGGAGAGATAGGTCGAAGATGTCAATGGCTCGAGACGAGACCATTTTGGTTAAAGGAAAATCGATGAAGAGGTGGTGTTGAGATTTTTTCGTCTCGTCTCTAGAGGATGTACATGGAAGGGTCTGATAAAAACCCCTCTTAAGGACGTTATCTCGAGTCAGGGATATGCTTATGCACACGCTAACGATAAAAATTGGGCAAATTTTAGCCATAGATGGCTTGTCCATATTCGCTTCCAGACGTGAGTGTTGGGATGACCAGAACCTCCACACAGAAGGTAGGCTTCCTTAACTCGAAAATTCCCCCTAGGTCGAGAGGCCCCATCGTAACTTTTTCCGGGACCGTAGGGAGGCTTGGATTTTTCTGCTAGGTGAGATATCGGGAAAGAAGATCATACCCTTGATGGGGTAGGTCTAGAGGCCAATCCACTTTGGTTTTCCATTGGTTCCATTCATTTTTGTCGATTGGCTACTTTCAATAATCCACTATTGTCATAGCTCGCCGAGGAGTGAAAGAGGGAGAGGGACGAGATTGCTAGCAAGATTCCTCCCAAAATCAACTTGTTCGTTCCATCGTGCACCTCCCAAAAGATATAGCTACGTTCTAAATTACGAGACACTTGAATAGGAAGGTGAGAGTGAAGGATGTCGCCTTGCGTTCTACCTGTCCATACTTGTGTGCCCAAACAATTTTTCAAAGATCTTTCCTTCTCCTTGATTTCTCTATCGGATCCCAAATATCTTGGCTAAGGAAGGACCATCCAGCGTTGAAGAATTCAACGAGTAAAAGTCGTGAGCACCGAGGGCCTTATTAAGAGCAGTTCCTTCACTACTTCTTCCACTTCTAAGAGGGTGATGGGGCTTAGGAGGGCTTTCATTTTGGTCTTGCGAGATCAATGAAGGGATATTTTGAGAAACGTTGTGGAGATCCTCCGATCGCGATAGCCTTCATCCCTGTAGAAGGGATGAGAAAAAGGATTGCTATTATGCCACTATATCTTTGTGGAAGTCAAGGCGGGAACCATCGGTTGGATGCAAGTGAGTGATTATGTTACCTTGCCATTATTGGATCATGGATTGGTGGAGGAATTTTTATTCTTTCTCTATCTCAACCACCAAATCCTGGATTTCGGTCCCACCATAAGATTTCCTCCTATTGCTTTCATTCCTTGAGATCCTTGGTCGAGAGGTCTTCTTTTTTCTACCAGCTTTTCTATGTGGCCATCCTTGATGATTGGTTGCTTGATTTGTTGAGTATATTTCCAAATGTTTCTGCAGTTCTATCTTTAATATGTCCTTTGAGGCCATGCAACTTCTTTTTGAAATGATTTCATTTTATTACCACGTGGTGAGCCCAAGGCTGTCCACATGTGGGTACGTAACCAAAAGCTCTTGAAATGGAATCAGTGACTTTTGAGGGCGGGGGTGTCCGTCATGATAAGACACTAAGAGAATATGAACCTATCTAGTCTGCATCCAATCTAATTCACTCCCCCTCTATGACTATTCTAGGTATGACGACTGTGGCGGGGAATCACATCAACTATGTGAAGATCCTCGATGATGTCGTTGAAGGCATGCAAAGATGGGTCTAAGCTGGGGGACTCGATCTAATATTCCAAGATCCGACAATGTGAATTTAGTGTCAATCCAATATTCCAAGATAAGTCTCCCTGGATCCCCATAGAATTTCTATGCCCCCTGCACATCCGGTGGCTTCAATCATCATAGCTCGGCTATTCCTCTAGCATTGTTCATTTTTTTCCTTAACTTTGTCATTGGGCACCTTGGTTTCTTCAAGAATAACAATCTAATGTCTCTATTTTCCTATATTTTCTTTAAGGGAGAAGATCTTCCTCAGATACAAAAGCCTAAGGGAAAGCTCAACTTCAAGAGAATAGTGCAATTAGATAAAGGCAACATACAACCAAAGGTTGAAGGTTGGGTAGAAACCCTAACAACCAAAAGTTGAAGGTATGGTGGAACCCTAGTTAAGCCCATGATCTTTATGAGGAGAGAGCGACGGATCTAGGGAAAGAGATCCGTCAATTGGCTCATCTGCCCCAAGTTTAACAGAAAAAACACACCTATAATACACTTCTAAATACTACACATTATATTATATAATTTACGGTTCCCTCGAAACAAAAAAGATATGTAGTAAAGTAAAATTAAATATTACCGATAACAAAATAATATTTACAGTATTTTTTAAATAAAAAAAATCGCCTTCATATTACAAATAATATAATATCACAAGAAAATGAAGAAGCGTCAAGTTCTTTGTATGCTTCCCATTCCCTACTGCACACTTCAAAGTTAATTGCATAGGACCGTCTGACTTCAAAAAATCAGTTCAGTTCCACCTGACTTCAAAAAATTATCTAGGGACTGCCGGACAATTCTTCTAATTTTCTTTTTGAATTCATGTCTGTGCTTTCGCCATTCTTTTAGCTGCATCGATGTTTGCAGGTGATTCATCATTGGGACTAGAAAGCATTGATATGATACTCAAAAGAATAGTTTCCACTGTGTGCACAGGTGACCATCGTTCACTAGCAAGCTCATAGCTATTTGGATCATGCCCGGGCCCATGAAGAATAGAAATGCAAACACGGCCGTCTGGATAAACATTTGGATGCCACATTTCTGATGTAAATCTAACCGATGGAGGACTATTTGGATAGTCGGGTGGAAAACTCATGATAGCATTAAAATATCCACCTTCATATAATGTATCTGGTGGCCCCATTATAGCTACGTTCCATTCAAAAAGGTTAGAATCATCTACAAGTCCAGCCGAAAATCCATCCACTGGATGCCTAGACAATTCTTTCAGTTGCTTGCCAAGTAAAAGACTCTTCTGGTTTTCTCCCATGGTGCGCTTTGAACTCCCGAACGATCTCAGATTTAAAATATGAAATTGACGACACCCACAATGCCCGTCCCCTCGATGAGATTTCCCTCGACAACGATATGGTATTGAATATGGATATCAATAGTGAAGCTCCGTGCCTTCTCCGTATGCAATCGGAGAATCGCATGAAGAACGATAGCTAACTTTTATTAATAATTATCGATAGGGAAAATCAAGAGTGTAATATTTACAATAAAAAAAATTGAGAACAGTTATAATAAAAAGAAATCAAGGTCGGTCTTAAATAATTTTCACTTTTCCCGGTTGAGTAATTATTATATAAGATTTAAAAATATTAATAATTTGTTTTTAAAATGCTATGTAAGAAAAGATCATATTTATTCTATTTATAGGGTTTTTGACAAATTTGTAATTCATTATTTTTTATATAAAGTTGATATGTATCTTTTTTAAATATTATTAATAAAAAACATATTATAGGTTAAAAAACATCATAGCGTCATTTTTTATTTTTATTAATAAGTATCTTTTAGAATTTGTAATTCAATCGTTTGTTAACATAATGTATATGTAGATCCTTAAATATGAATAACAAAACATATTATTTATGTTTAAAGAAAACATGTATATATAGATATATATAATATATATATATATATATATATATATATATATATATATATATATATATATAATTTTAAAAACTAATTATAACAGAAGTAATTATATAAGAGAAATTTGTACAATTAAATGTTTTCAACTTTAAAAAATATAGTTTGAGGCATATAAGGGTTCAAAGGTACATCGAAGGAGTGCAGACTTTTATGTTACGCTCGTACATATTTTCCATTGAACCCATTTCCAGCAAGAGGATCTCCACTTAGCTTGTTATTACACACATTTCCGTTGAAAGAATGAGCCGAGAGAATAAATCCAGATGACCCAACGGCAAAAGCGATGAGACGGAGGGCCCTCGATGTCTGAAGCAGCGCCTGATTTTTAGTTCATCACCTTGCTATATCTAACACTATAGTTTATAAAGTCTGTTGATATTTTTCTTCTCTACTCGGCTTCTATTACGCTGCAAAAACAATATGCGTAGCGAGAAGGGGATCATGGATTGCCTCTCTGTTGTTATTCTTTCGATAAATATGGATTGGTGGAATCAATTAATAATAATGCCCACCATTTCGCTCATGCCAACAATGGATGGAAGTACGCCTTCGTAACATTTTTTACGAGAATCGATACCACTGGGTACCATGGTAGGTACATGTGGGTAATCTCCACAAAGGCTAATGTATTTTTGCAATGTTCAACATATCATGTTTGGTCATCATACGCTCGAGTTATAATAATATGCGAGTAACTCCCCAATCATATATAAAGGTCATAAATTTAGCTTCATCATGTGAGCGTTTAAATGAAAGAGATTAAGTCTACAAGTAGAAGGAATCAAAGATAAAGAAAAGTTACATAGATAAGATTGCGCCATTTCTTAGTACAGACCTTATTTTATGCACCGAAGGCCAATCGCAGCAATAGTACTGGATGTAAACAGGCTCTCAAATGTTGGAATGGTAAAACTACTATATTTTCTAGAATAGAAAGAGAGAAACAAGTCATATGTGGTCAAACAAGATATAGCTAATAATTAATTTAAATCAAAGTATGGCGTAGCTCATAAACCGAGTAAAACCTAAAGACTTGTGAAACAACATTTGAACCAATGACAAAGTAGTTTGAATTGGGGGTGTTAGAAATAAAAAATCTTCTACCTACAGAAAATCCATAATAAGTTGTGAAAGTAGCTCACTTGGGATATTTTCAATCAATATACACCAATTGGTGTCTACCCATTCAAAATTTTGAGCCACGAGTTCAGACCTACGATATCCTACAACACAACCTATGCATCCTTGAAAGATCTGTCTACCTCTTTACAAAGTTAATTCATGAAATCAACTTGATTAAGGAATTATTTTGAAAAAACAGTTCAGAATCTCAACAACACAGTGATAATCAAATGAAAATGCCATGGCACCTTTTAATCCCTTTAGCAAGGCATGGAACCCTCAAATGTCTCTGCTCTAGAAGTTGTCTCTCTAATCTAGGAAAAGTAGTTCATTTTCTACTTTACTGCAACCCAAAAGCTTAAACAATAGAAAAACAAAAAACAAAAAACAAAAAAAACAAATATCATCAAATTGTTCTATAAATTGTGTTATGATGAGTTATTAATCGTGATAGTTGAAGTAGTGAATATATGTACTTCAACTCACTAAAAGAAACAAATGAAAATAATTATTTCAACAATAAGCTAAATGCAAGAACATTAGATAATAGAAAGAAATTATTTTTAACACACTCACTTCCAACAACTTTTTGTTCCTGCTTTGGAATGTAAATAATGGGAAACTATTTATTTTTTCTCGTTTCAGACACATCCTAGGACCTGTATTAAAAAAGGAGATATACATTAGCCTCTTCAGAAAGACCCAATATCTATTTAATACCAACACTCTAACACATGTGTACAACAATAACACCTATTTCACCATCGACCTTAATCATATAATCGGACAAGAATCCTCTAAAATCCATGATGCAGACCTTTGAGAATAGTGTAAGTAGTGTCATGCCAACATCGTTGACTCAAACTCATTCTCACAAAGCCTCCATGTTACCCATCCCAATCTCAACAAAGATGCCCAAAACACTTTTCAACAGCTCGATCAATTGCTCTCCTTCACGTTCCCTATCAATCTGCCACATAACTAAGCACAATAGGTCATATACTACAAGAATAATAAAAAAAAGTAATAGTTCAAATAACTATTTTTTTTGGCATTTCAAGGCAATACAAAACGTACTAGAGTAATCGTTACAACATCCCTTACATTATACTTAATTTATTGGTAAACCTATAAAACACATGGAAAGCTTTGAATATAGGTTATGATTTTAAAATCGCTAAGTGTAAGGATATCCACCCCTAATTCGAGGATATTATCATCTAAGTTCAATCATTTATAAAGAAGACGCGAAGCATAAACATTACAAAGAGAAGGTATAAACGAGAGAGCTCTACAAAAAACATTGTACGATGTTAAAACGAGCATGGAAGCGTAAGAGACCAACTTCATTTAATGTAGGGAAGATGACACCATGGAATGAGGTAACAACCCAAGTAATGAAAGAAACGAGAAAGCCACGAGACCATTGATTACATGATTTCTCCATCTCTTCACAAGTTCTCTCAGCAAAAATTCATCATGTTTCTCCCTCGATGCGGGTGAACTCGCGGAAAACAACTAATACATTTTCAACTATCGACCAAACGGCATTGGAATATTACCGAGTGGGAGGCAAGAGTAAAAGTGCGATGATTCAGAAGCGAAGTGTTTTGGAAGCGTAGTGTAGTCTAAGACATCATTTTTTACAATAAAACAAAGCTCATAAAGTTTTTTCCAACCAAGTCTATATGTTGTGAGTGGGAGAAAAAGAGTAAAAAGTGCAATGATTCTGAAGCGAAGTGTTTTGGAGGCGTTATGTAGTCTAATTTATAGAGGAAATAAACTAGCTTAACTCTCCTTCTTCACGCATAAAACCCATCGTGGGATTCCACAAAAAAATCCGTCTTCGCTCTCGCGTACTTGCAGAGTGCACGGGCGATTCAATCCTCAACACCTCGTACACGTCGACCGGGACTAGCGCCATGCTCTCCGCAGCCCTCCCGGGTGAGGCTCCACGTGCCTCAACGGGCTCGCGGACCTCTTCTGCCAAATATCTCGAAGTTGATTGCTCGTGCGAGCAATGTGTTTGACGATACTAGGGAGCATAATTAATATTCCCCAAAGGCGTTGAAAGAGATGTTAGACAGGAGACCATGGCAAAGCCTTCTCTCTTTTCAATTTGAACTCTTTCTCGGCCATGTCCAAAGCCAAAGCCGCTTGTGTCCACAGAAATTTAAACAACTTCTCGTAGTAACCCTTCATGGGCCAAAAGGGTAGACGTATTGAATGGATGGTTAGCTCGTTCAATAATTTTTTGGAAGGATGCTCGAGCTCACTATAGCGCCCGAGTCGAGGCGCAAGCCACTTGACAACATATGAAGGGCCGTTAGTTTCGAGGTCCTGAGTGGTCAGTGTCCGCACACGTTAGCATCGAGCATAGGAAATTGAATATCAAGTGCTCGATCAACTATCTGTCTTGAGTCGCATCGAGAACCTTTCGAGCTAAAATATCTTGAGTTTATTTCCATGGGAACTTCAATCGTTGTCACAACCACAAATTTCCTGCTCGCCGAACTACGGCCTTCTGAGGGAAAATGGCGGGTGCTTTAATCCCCCTGCTAGCATTTCCTATTGCTCATCGACGTCCCTTTGAGAAGATTTCCATGTGGAAAATTAGCACCATGAATGCTCGGTCACGAGAATAGTTAGATGTGCGAAGGAATGGGGCATGAGGGTTCGCCACAAACTAAAAGGATTTTTTTACGACGGTTTGGCTAAGTAATGTCGTTGGAGGACGAGTTGTAACAGGTGTTAAGGTCATTATGTTTTTTATTAAAAAGAAAATTGTTCGAATTCTGTCAAGAACGACGAATCTAAAGCATGGTGTCAAAAACAAAAACCCCACAATAGAACACCTTTGATTGTAATCAATAGTTTAAAGTTTATAATGTTTGTAATGTATAAAACATTTCAATATCAAAATTTAGTATGTATTATTTTATATATAAAATGAGTATATATATATCTACATGGTCTTAGATATAGGTGATAGGTGGTTTTTTAAGACACTTCTTGAGTGTGAAGTTACTTTTCAATTCTCGATTGGAGTGATATATTGGACATGATGAAGATATAGCCATAGCTGCACGCTTATGCCTACTAAAATAGTTACATGATTTTGAATTTCTTCTTCTCTATAACTAGTTCCTCCAAGAAGTTCCCCACATATGCTACAATAATGTTTTACTAACTTTTCTAGTTTCATAGGAAGAAAGAGGTATATCCATCATTTCCAATACCTTAACTAGGGTTTCTAATATTGAATGCTTCTTAGTTTCGTACTTTTCCCATATCATAGGATGTTTATTTCTTAGATTTTGATTCTCGTTTCTTAAATCATCAAGTTTCTAGGATATTAGGTCAAATTCAAACTTACCAGATTGGGTTATCATCTTGTTTTTCTTCGATTCCACCTCCCTCGATCCTCTCGGAGATGGATCCTCTAACTTTTCCAATTATTCTCTAGAGTAGAAGTCTCGGATGGAGTAGGTGATCATGTAATAGTGACATTAACCCTTTTCTTTCAAAATTTTATTCCCACATATTTTTGTAGCGACATTTTTCTTCAATTTCATACTGTAGGGGGTTAATTTTTTCGTAATAGACATGCCCCATATTAATAACTTTTAGATTCTTATCTAGTAACATCCACCAGATAATTTAGCATGCATTCCCTCCTTAATACGTGTGTCCTTTGTTGGTGTAATAACATGAATGGTTTCCCTTAGGGATGCTCTCCTAAGGGTTTTCAAGTGGGTGTATTAGTAGGGGAAATAACTCATCCTACTTGTTTGTGATTCATCTATTTTAGCCTCTCCACCTTATTCCCAAGACTCATTGTCTTCTATTTCTTCTCAAACTAGTAATATTATCCTCACTGCTACTCGCCCATTTGCTCCACTACTATTGCAATGAATAATGATGAGCTTAGTGAAACCATGATACATTACACATGTTTTATGTCACTTAGTGTGTCAAACAACATCTTATATATGTTGCAAATATTTTGAAAGGAAATAGGGTATGTTCGTAAGATACCTACTATGCATGTGTGCTAGAAACTTGAAGTGATAATAGAATGTTATCCACAAACATCGTTCACAAGTGATGAACTTCTACATAAAATATGCTACATCTTCATATGGGTGTGGACGTGAAGTTCTATATCTGCTTCTCTCCCATTTTTCCTTATCTTCTCACTTTCTTTCAAAAAATGTATCCCTAGTTTTGAGAACACATAGTTGTTGTTTCATATGATATTCAATATCCAAGTAAATTAATTTTCTATTATTATTGTGCAAAAATGGGTCATTTATCTTCAAGTTGTACAATTACGTGACACTAGCGAAAGTGAGAGTTGTTCATATAGTTTTATTCAAGAAGGAACTAGTTTGATAGAGATAAGCATATCTAGGAAATGTGTGCACCTCTCGTAGAGAAGAAGATAAAACATCTCATGTGTCGATAGAAGAGTAACTAGATTCATGTGAGCAAAATTTTGAAAAA
Organism: Pinus albicaulis; assembly: GCA_034641835.2. Lineage (NCBI taxonomy): Eukaryota > Viridiplantae > Streptophyta > Pinopsida > Pinales > Pinaceae > Pinus > Pinus albicaulis. The sequence goes on along the minus strand of JAXQQM020079769.1, from coordinate 20,358 downwards.
AAAGTGAGCAAAGTAGACACTAATGGTGAATCTAGTGGATCCTTTATTTATTTAAAATATTTTGATGAAAATATCCATTAGAAAAGGTGGCTCATATTATCCTTAAGCATATCAAGCGTCTCAAAATAATCAATATGGAGTTGAAATCTAAAATAGAACATTAAAGGAGTAATGACGAGGTTTCGAATTTTGATGTGTTGGAAGAGATTCAAACCGGTGATTACCCCTCTCGAAAGTCGAAAGAAAATATTATAAGAAGATGAAAAATATCAAGAAAAAACATTGAAGACGACCCATCATATTGGTTAAAGAAATACTCGATAGTACTAAAGTAGCATAGAATATAATTTATCCTCTCATATATTTTTACTTGTGGTAACACATGGAAATTTCTCTCACAGGTGTCTATAGAGAAAAAGAAAGAGTAGTACCGATAGAAGTGGAATGTTGTATTTTACAAATAGTCACAAAGTTTAATAGAGAAATTTAAATATCCATGCATAGAGTTCCTTTTTCCCATCGAAATAAAAAATTATCGGTGTTCCTATAGCACTAAAAGATAAAGTACCGGTCAAGAAATATCATGAAAATAATATTTTGTAAGAATAATTTGTTTGTCGCTTTTTCTAAATCACTTTGAATGATACATGTGTATGACAACTATGGGCACAAAGTGGCTCACTACATGAACTTGGAAACAATTCACCTCCATTCTAGGAAAAAGTTTGACCAAAGGAAAGAATAATGTGGATATCTACCAAAGAATATTGTGTGCATGTTAATTGAAAAATAATAGGAGAGGCATAAAAAATGGTGTATCGAAGCAATGTAGACTTGGTTTTTGGATTTGAAGATGTTCAACAAACTATTAGTAGATAAAAACCCTAAAATTCTATATGTGGATGTCTCCCATATAACGTGCAATAGATATGACTCACCGATCGATCAAATGGAGTAGTAGATTTGCTAGTTCTTCATCGTAGAATGCGGACACAAAAAATGGGAAAGAAGAGCAAGAGGGTAATTTTATGATTAAATATAATTGGTGATACCAAGAGGAATAATTAGTGGTTTGAGAGGAAGTCACTTAGTTAATAAATAATACCAAACTAGCATAAAAAATCAGCTCATGGTGTTGACCCTAGATTTGACATACCAATATGTGGAAGGAAAAGAGAGATAATATACTCAAGGAGAGTAGATCCCTTCTTCCTCTTCATTGAAAAGAAGAGGTTGGATTCAGAGAATATAGAGAAGTAAAAATGCTGAGGAACATAAAGGAACATGCCTAATATTGCATCTAACAGATAAGGCAAGTATGTTGGTTTTATTTTCTTCCGATTTAATAAAATTGTTGAAGAAGAGTGGTGTTATCTAAAGTATTTTTTTCTTGTGTTATTGGTTTAATGTTGGTTTAAAATAATATTTACAAAATTACTATGTATATTATTGAAAGAACAATAAAGATGATTTACTACTAAATTTTCCTTGTCTAGTGTAAGTATGATTATAGATTTTGGATGCCGGATAATAAGTATAAATAGGAGGCATATATTAATAGTTTAAAGTGTATAATGTTTATAATATGACAAAAACATTTCAATATTCAAAATTTAGTATGTTTATATATAAATATATATATATATATATATATATATATATATATATATATATGTATGTATGTATACATATATATACATGTATAGGGTCTGATAGTGATGGGTGCTTTGTTAAGACACTTCTTGATGTGAAATCGAGTTCAATTCCGGATGAGGACCATATATTGGACATGATGAAGATATAGCCATGCCAAGCTTAGGAATACTAAAAAGTAGTTACACGCTTTTGAATTTCTTCCTTTATATAACTAGTTCTTCCAAAGTTTCCTCACATACGTTAAATAATGTTTTTCCTAAATTTTCTAGTTTCATAGGAGGAAAGAGGTATATGCATCATTTCCAATATCTTAACTAGGGTTTCTAATCTTTAATGCTTCTTAGTTTGAGACTTTTCCCCTATCATAAGAAGTTTATCTCTTGGATTTTTATTTTCCTTTCATAAATCATCAAGTTTCTAAGATAATAGGTAAAAAGATTCGGACTTGCAGAAGTTATCATCTTGTTTTTTCTTGATTCCACCTCCTCAACCTTGGTAGATGGGTCCTCTCACTTTTAAAATTATTCTTTAGCATTGGACGTTTTTTGGATGGAGTAGGTGATGGTGTAATAATGACATTAACCCTTTTCTTTGCAAATTATCTTCCCACATATTTTTTTAGCGACATTTTCTTTAGTTTTCATCTGTGAGGGGTTACTTTTTTGTCATAGGACATGCCCCATATTAAGAACTTTTAGATTATTCTCTTGTAACATCCACATAATTTAGCATGCATTCCCTCCTCAATACTGAGAGTCCTTTGTTGGTGTAATAGAAGGAATGGTTTCTTTAGGGATGCTCTCTCAAGGGTTTCAAGTGGGAGTATTAGTAGGGAAATCACTCATCCTACTTCATCGTGATTCCTCTATTTTAGCCTCTCCACCTTCTTCTCGGAGACTCATTGTATTCTATTTCTTCTCAAACTAGTAATATTACTTTCACCAACAACTCTACCCATGTACTCCATTACTATTCCAATGAATCAATAAACTGATGAGCTTAGTCAAACAATGATACATTACACATGTTTTAGGGTACTAAGTATGTCAAACCACATCTTATATATGTTGCTTATATTTTGAAAAGGAAATATGGTATGTTCAACGAGCTATCTACTATGCATGTGTGCTAGAAACATGGAAGTGATAATAGAATGCTATCCACAAACATCCTTCACAAGTCATGAACTTCTACATAAAAATATGTTACATCTTCTAGGGGTGTGGAAGTGAAGTTCTATCTACTTTTCTCCCATTTTTTCCTTATATTCTCACTTTCTTTAAAAAATGTATCCCTAGTTTTTGAGAACACATAATTGTTGTTTCATATGATATTCAATATCCAAGTAAGTTGATGTTTATTCTTGTGTAAAAATGGGTCATTTATCTTCAGTTGTAAAGATTGTAGGCATGGTGAAAGTCAGAAAGTTGTTCATATAGTTGTATTCAAGAAGGAACTAGCTTTATAGAGAGTAACACATCTAGGAAATGCGGGCACCTACTGTAGAGAAGAATATAAAACATCTCTTGTGTCGAGTAGAAGAGTAACTAGATTCATGTTAACAAAATCTTGAAAAAGCAAGTGAGTGAAGTAGACACTAATAGTGAATCTAGTGGCTCCTCTTATTGATTTGAAATATTTTTGAGGAAAACATCCATTTGAAAAGGTGTCTCATATTATCCCTTAAGGATATCAAAGAGTCTCAAAGCCATCGATATCCTAATTGAAATGTAAAATAGAACATTAAAGGAGTAATTGATGAGGTTTCAATCGTGATGTGTTGGAAGAGATTCAAACCAACAATTACCCCCTCGAAAGTCAGAAAATATTATAAGAAGATGACAAAGACTCAAGAAAAAACATTGAATCGAACTTGCCTATATTGGTTAAATAAAAGACGTGATAGTGCTAAAGTAGCATAGAATAGAATTTATCCCCTCATATAGCATAGAAGTGGAATGTTGTATTTCGAGAACACAAGTTTCTTAGAGAAATTTAAATATCCATGCATAGAGTTCCTTTTCCCCCTCAAAATAAAAAATTATCGATTGTTCTTATAGCACTAAGAGATCAAGTATCACTCCAAATAAATTTGATGAAAATAATATTTTGTAACAATAATTTGTTTGTCGCTTTTCTAAATCACTTTGGATGATAAATGTATACAATTAGTGGCACAATGAAGCTTCATGAACTTGGAAATAATCCACCTCCATTCTAGGAAAATTGAAGCAAGGAAAGAATAATGTGGATATCTACCAAAAGATTATTGTGTGCATGTTTAATTGAACACTAATAGGAGAGGCATAAAAAAAATGGTGTATGGAAGCAACATAGACTAGGTTTTTGCTTTGAAGATGTTTCAAAAATTATTAGTAGATAAAAACTGAAATTCCTATAGTGGATGTCTCCCACAGAACATAGACAGATAAGGACTCCAATCAATCAAATGGAGTAGTAGATTTGCTAGTTCTTCATCGTAGACGGACACAAACGGTGAGAAGAAGAGCGAGAGACAATTTTATGATTAAATATAACGAGGGTCTTTACCATGAGGAATTGTCACGTCTCCCGGACAGAATTTTTTTTTTTTTCGGATTCATAGCTTGTGTCTAGATACATTACCCTGGGTGGGGAAGACAATTGAACACTGTTGATGAGTGCTACACCTGTAACTCAAATATTCTCAGCTTGTACGCAGATAACAACTATCAGTTTTTATCTTGAATCACCTACAAGTCGGTACATTGTCAAGGGGTTTAGATTCTTTTTAGTACTTACTGCTTGACCATGGAATACAAGAATTCCCATGAGAATTTTTTGCTGACCTCCTCTTCTCGGTCCATATCGTAGACTTATATATCTATATATATTACTTTGTATTTCTCGGAGTTTTCTTTTCGAGGAGTTTTGTCAATATATGATGCTAGGCCCTTACTCAAACTTCCCCGAGTTTGCGAGGGCACAGTAACATTTCCAACATTTTAAAGTTGCGGCATCGGTATAGATGTATGCCTCCTCGCATACATCTATCTATGCCTCGGTCAACCTCCATTTCTCCAACTACTTCCCGGCGGATTTATATGGATGGTAACCCGGATGCTGCGACCCGATGTATTTTTACCTATGCTTAAAACTTCCCTCACACAAAATTTTATCACACGCAGTTGTTCAATGGGATTTCCCCCTATTTCTTTGTTACAAACATTCAACATGTGTGACACTGCGATGCCAGTTAACATTCCATGAACAAACTAGGAAAGCAGATCCTCTTGCTCAATCCAATGGAGGTAGAAATCTTGAGCCGATAGTTTAGAATCCCCTAGTGTTAGATCCTCGTCCTTGGTTAGGATTTCAACACGCTTCCATATGTGTCTGATTACCTTTAATAGAATAATGTAAATTCTAAATTTTGCAATTCTCCCATTGTAATACGAGTAGAAGCATACGGAACCCATCACAGCTATCACGGGGTTGTTGTTCCCTACTTTACGGTATTGATTACGATTGGTCTGTGCCATCGATATTGTTATGATAGGTTTAGTTGTATGCAGTACTTCTTTGCTCATAGATGCTTGTTTTGTTAACATTTTACGTTTATACACACGAGAAATTAAATATTCCTTTCAAGGATAGCAAGGCTTGTACCTATACATAGTTCTTAGATTTGCTGTTCAATTGATTTATCATCTCTAACCTCATTACTACAAGGTACTCATCCTTACAACCCCATCATTTGTCTCACACTATCAATAGCTTTAGTTTGCAATTACATGAATGAACAATTAATCAATCTAAAAATTGCATAATGAACCATAACATAACAATTCATAAATGCGCAATGCACCCATAACATGAAAATTCACTTAAACTCCATAATGAACCATAATATCAAAATTCATAAAACATGGATATGTTTAATGCGGACTTACGAGAAATCTCCCAATTTATGCATGCACACCTCTGTGACAGCCGGTCCACCAACCTTAGAGTTCATTTGTCTCCGGAACTCACCCCGTGCCGAGATCCTCCCGAGCAGGACTAACTTCCATACGATTTTGGGAGCGGCTTATTTTAGGCTGTGCTGCTTTCCCCAAAGCTTTGTTTCCAGTGCAACGTCCGGAATTTCGGGATGCTTTATTCCTATTTGGCCTAGGCTTCCCATTTTGGGACTCTTTAAAGCTGCTTTAAGCTTTTCCTCGGCTTTCCAACTTTTTCTCACCTCTTCCAACTACTCCTCTTCATTGGGAAAATTTAGATTTTCCTCAAAAATCTAAATTAGAAATAATTATTTAAAGGATTTTTGAAAGATTTGAAGAAAGTCTTTTCCTTTTCCATCACCTCATGGATTAGGCATGTGATCTCACTTTCTCATCTGGTCATATTCATACACAATATTTTATTTATTTTTCATAAATAAATAGTTAACCATATCCACAAAATAATTATCCATTGGGGTCACTCACTTTGGTTATGTTCAAATGTCTTATTTGAAAAGCATAGAACTTGGGGGTGTTACATATTCCCCCTGCGAAAATAAACACGAGTCCTCGGTGTTGACAACTATCTACTTAGTTTATTTTGAACATAATTATGAATGTTGTTCCATCATCTTAACTTCTCTGTTCCATGTAGCTTTTCAACGGTAAAGTGCTCCATGCACCTTTACTCTAGCTCTTTGTTCGATTTAACGAATTCAATTCCTTCTCGCTTCCATCTTTGAAGCGACTGCGGAAAATTCCTCTTACAGCTCCACACGGACCACATTCGATCAATCTTGTGAGAAGCATCATGTAAAATTATAAATTTTTTTTTTTCTTTTTTTCTTTTTTTTTTCAACGAGGAGACATGAAACATATCGGGGAAATTTAATAAGAAATGCCAGTGTTATAAGCCATTAGTTTCCCTCCTTTCCAACACACCTTCCTCGGTGTTACACTTTAACGTTGATTTTTTTCAACTTTGACAAAGATTTCTTCCTCGTCCTCGATTTGTTTCCGTGAGTATTCTCACCTTCCACCCTATTCTTGATGCCTTATCTGAGTTGCTTTTCTTCCTACTTCTTTGCAAGAAGTCGCGATGCAGAAGATCTTTTATTCTGTTTTCTCTGTCGACAATTCATACCAATGTAAGTAATGTCGGGTATATACAATTGATAATCCACAACAACATTACGCATTTCAATAACTTAAGAAATCAGGTTATTAATCAAGCAGATTCGAGTTCATAATATTTTAGTGCACTTTTAGTACACTACTTATCCTTTCTTGTTTTCGGTAGAGATTCTTTCCTCACTCAACTTGGTCCGATTCCGCTTTTTCTTGATTTTCTAGGTGATTTATCTTCACCTTTTTCCTCTTTGTTTCCAGTGCCCAATTTCTGTTACTTGGCTAAAGCAAATTTTACAACTTTCATTAGTACTCATAGAAATGAGAAAACAATTGTATCATATGCATGGTTATACTTACCCTTTCTCATTTCATAGGCACATTGCTTCTAGTATCTTTTCATTGTTTCTTTTTGTTAGCCAATCAATTTAATCAGTAATAACCAGACTCGTTAATAATGTCTATAATTCAATTCTTACTTCACACATGAAATATATATATATATATATATATATATATATATATATATATATATATTTTTTTTTTTTTTTTTTTTCCTAACCTCTTTTATGAATTGTATCCACTAGTTCAAAACTTACGTGAATAAATTTGGATCTCATGAGTTTACACCCAAGTCCAAATACGGCTCATCCTCTTTTCTCTCGGTTTATAGGCCATGTGATTTCACCTTTATTTCCTGTCTTTGAATTTAAGATTTAAGAAATTTAACTTTAATAAAATTTACACCAACAAATTTTATAGTGTGAATACATGTTTTCTTTTATAGTGATAAATGTAATTTCTATAATTCATCACATTCACAAGTATTAATACTTGATAATGTCAAAAATAAATTTGACACGGTTTCCCCTTTTCAAAGAATCACCGGGGTATGCATTTACTTTTAATTGTACGTTCATGCTTTACTAATTCAAATGATGATTCACCACTTATCCCTATATGTGAATTTCATTACTCATTAGAAATCAACTAATGGTTTACATAAACAACATATGATTTCTCACATAGGCCGCTTACAACCTAAAACCATGGTTTACTTGATAAATGGAGTAGAATATATATAGGAAATTAATTGTGCTCCATCATGCTTGAAATACTCTCTTCCTCTTTCTTGACTCCCTTCTCCATGTATTTTCTCATGTATAAAAACAATTGTTAGGTTTTCAATTCTACCCTAGCTAACTCACCTCGGAAAATTTGATTTATCCCTTCATTCATTCATTCATAACTCAATGTAAGGGGTCTGCATTGCAATGTTCCACCATTACTAAACCAACTATCTAACTGGGTTTATAACTCATACTTAAGTTTACCACTTCATTATTGTCCATGTATACGAGCTAAAATATGTTTATCACGAAATACTTTAGTCGTTAAATATACTTGTCTTGAACCTCATCTTGATAATTTTTCCCACATTATACTGTTACTCCTTAATCTACCACAATAGTGTTTATTTCTCTTTTAACGCTATTTAGAGTAATAATATTCCGACCATATTGTAAAATATGTCCTTCCACTTTACTTGCAACTTTTAAGGTAAATTCACTTTTAATATTTCCTAGTGAAATTTTTTTTCTTCTCCCTTAATCCCGTGGTTATAAAGTTGGAAATTTACTAAAAATTATCCTGTATGAAGATATTATATTCATACAACTCAACAAATTTAACATTATAACATATAACAAGAATCACCTATATTTATAATGTTACTTGTAGATTTAACTTATGTCCCACGTGCAATTTGTCTCCTTTTAATCTATCATTTCTCGGGATAATTATTATTATTTTATATATATATATATATATATATATATATATATATATATATATATATATATATTTGATAGTTAATTAAGGATTTACAACTTATATTTACATACCTCTATTAAATATAAATTGTCCTTTTCCCCTGTGCACTTTTTCTCTATATATTTCAATATAAACTTTCTTTTTCTTCTTTGTTCCATGCTATGGTAACATAGTATTATCTTATATATCACCCCACAATTATTCCTTCAAGACAACGTATATATTTTTTTCAATTCGAATTAAATACAATTTATAGTGCAAGTTTACTATAGAGTTCAATGATTAATTTCAACTAAAGTGCACTACTAATACCTTCAAATCAAGTGCCATTGTATTAAATCCCTTATTAACTTTAACTAAAGTGTAAGGTATTATTTCCCAATAAAGGGCCACTTTATTAAATCCAATATATATACATTTACATATATATATTTAATTATTCTACCTCTAAAATTACGAAGGGCAACTTTGCTAATCCAACCTATACATATGTATTTATATATGTATTTATATATTTATGTGGGTATTTGATATTAGGTCCATAGCCATCAACGAATTCTCCCTTTCATAATTCTCCAAATTTTTTTATTTTTCTTTTTTTCTTTTTTTTTTCCATATAGAAGATTCTATATTGTTAAAACCTCTAAGGTTTTTCCCTTTCTTTCTCTAGGGAAACATTCAAGAAATAATAACCCCTTTTTCTTTTAACATGGAAATACTAATGATGTATTTTATATTAATGTTAGAAACATTTTTACTTATATAGGAGAACCCACTCACTATGTCCTTTTTGGGCTCCCATTCACTACTGTGGCCTTCCAATAGTATAGTTCTCAAGTGATGAATTATGAATTCATCACATGTGAAATGTTAATATTATATATGTATTCACATGACTTTATATTTATAGCCTAAATTGCTCGATTGTCTGATTTATAAAGGACATAGTTAACCTTATACATCCACATCAAAATACTTATATATATATATATATATATGCAACACGACTCATGAGTATCATTATATCCCCGCTTTCGAAGGTTAGGTATAATTAACATTATGGGTTGGTCTACGATCGTGCGCGTAGGTTTGACCTTCTTAGGGATCATCGTGTTTACGTGGTCATTCTATATGGTTATTGTACGTCAATAATTATGTTTGATTCGTAATATATGTATTAGCGCACGGATCTCGCGCGGTAAGCGCGTATCTTATAATTGTTTTGATAAGCGATTTAGATCATGACGGTAACTTCACGGTTTTCATTATTCATTTACGCTTGGTGTTATACCTCGGTCTTTCAAAATGCAATGATTTTTTTTTGTTCACTCCCATCGGTTATTCGGCTCATGGCGGCGCTCGGTCCCTTACACATGGATTCCCAACCGAGACTTTATGTAGGGTTATTTTACATGTTTTTACGCACCGGTTTGGGGTTTCCTTCCTTTTTTTCACAGGATTGATTTCTTATGGCGTGTTTCTCACGCATGTTCTGAGGAATACGCTTTTCACCATTGGAACCATGCGGCCGGCCATTTGGCACGTACGCCACGGCTGGAAATGTCGTCGGGCCACGTGGTCTTGGCGATTTTCATGCTTGGCCAATTTTCAGCACGGCAAGGTACATCGGAGGAGATAGAAATAGTATTAATCGTTTGCGAGCGGACTGTTGATTCTGTGTGGCTCATATAAGAAATCCCCTTGGATTTATAAAACGGGTGTGAAGGTTTAAATGCGTCGATCCTCTACGCACATTTGAGAAATCTTAGGTTCCGATTCTGAGGTTTTCGCCTTCTTTATCCTTCACGACCCGAGGATCATGCTGGTTGTATTTGCTACTCTCAAACATTATTTTGTTTTCATTGGTTCGGATATGCGGAGTGGATCTTAGCGAGGCCTGTAGTGCATGCAATCTAACATTCGGCTCTCAACTCTTGTGAGCACGTTTGAGTTTTAGTTTTGTGGTGATAGCGAACCTAGTTTCACACGATCGGTGGTAGTATTTTTCAGTACCTTGTCATTATTATTTTTCTGGATATTTACGTATAACTGCCAATCTATTGTAACGAGGTTTCTTTAGATTTAGCTCTCTATTCGTTCTTGTTATCGACTTGTTTAGTGCTGACACGATAAATATCAAAGTGAATCACTCATAACTTTGGGATGAAGCTTTTGTTTTGGAAGCCCAACGGATGTATTTCGGGAACGGCTCGCATTCTAGATCTCCTTGATATGCAGGTGTTCGAGTTACGAGAGACCCTTTTTTTTTCTTTCGATGCCTCGGGGAATAACCCGGTTTTGCTTTGTGTAACACATTTCTTCGGTCTTTGAAATTCATTGAGTTAATATGTTACCTATGTTGCTAGGCTTAGCGTTTTTTCGTAATATCTTTGGGGGAAAAATGCGAGCGGTATTAAATTGTGCTTTCTTCGAATCTTTTTGCAGCCCTATGTTTGCGGCGACATTTCACTTGCTAGTTCGTTTATTTTGGAATTGTTTTGATAATAACGGAGAAAAAACTACATCAACACAACTATACCCTTACTCTTAAAGATCGATGCCTAAAAATCGGTTATACTATTTCTCAAATCTTTGCTGTCCTATAACAAAAGCTGGAGCATGCCGTTCATAGATAGAATTTGCACTTGTCGTATGGTTCTTGAACGTGTATTTTCCTAGCGTTATAAGCGTATACGGGTTCACCTCGTGGTATTATATCACGGTGGTTTCGTTTATAGTTGAGACGGTTATACTCGATGAGACTGAGTCGAAACTCAGCTGACCTCCTTCCTTTACTGAACCGTCTACTTAAATTACCGCTTTTACCTTTCGAATTCCGAGTTATAATCAGTTTTAAGGCCTTCTTTTGTTTTCATATGGAACGCGAGATATATAAAATTCGCACTTGTAATTATTATGACATTTGTTTTGTTATATGTATATATATTGGACTCACATTTGTTATGTAGCTCTCTCGGCGCCTCCCGAGGTTAATTAACAGCACATATCGGTGATTTGAACCCACGGCCTGTGGTTCACCAACAACCTTTTTATTTTTCCATTACTTTCTCTCTATATAGTCATTTTCGACAGGTCCCGGTATCGACGATAACATGCAGGTTCTAATTTCTTCGATATTTTCTTATAATTTCACGAATAGCAGTGAATGCGAAGTGACCACGTTCCCATCATGGACCTTCAATGGATGCATAGGTGAATAAATGAGTTCCATTTCGGATATATTACGGGTCATTCGGCAGTCGATGCGCGGCAGGGCGCCATTGTTGTTTTTGCTTTGTTGCATAATTTGCTACGGTAAAAATGTTTTAACACGGTGATGCGTATTGTTTATGAAACGATCTCATTATAATAGGATACGCAACGAGTCCAAAAGCATCATATCGTCGAGTCTTCCCAATATAGAATTGTATACATATATACGGAGTGCGAACGATCATTGCACGTAAGGGTTTTGTTATATCATAGTTGTAGTGGTATATGTTAATACATACTTTACAAATTTCAACACTCTTTGAAATCGATTAAGTTAAATTTGAGTATAAAAGTAATATACTCGAGGCAAGGTCTTTATACTATCGACCTCATTAAAATTTCTTACCATATTTCATAGATGTAGATATAATTATATATATACAATAGCTTTTTATTGTTGTTGAATACAACCATATTTAATTTTTCTTTGCAATGTTTAGGTATAGTTTTAAAGGATGTTATACGCATGAGAAGTAGCTTACCGATTCTACATATAATTTCTATTGACATAGATATCTATATATTTGAAACAATCATGGTTTAGAATTTGTATATCATTTTATTTGACCTATATGTCCTTTTCATTACTGAAAAATGAGGAAAGTCACCTTATGGCATGGTGTTCTTTACGGTTGAGAAGTACTAATGGCAATTCAATTACTACTCTTTCAATTCTACATATAAACTTATACTTTCACCCTTACATGTGCATATATTATTTCTTTTGTATACATGCCTATATGCATTCTCTAATGCTTGACTATAGAAATGAATTTATATTTTGAGGCTCGGGCTACTATGCGATTTCAATGTTCAAGGATAGATCCAGGGATGTGAATATACATTTATAAGCACTAAAATAATCATATAGACTAGAATCATACTTTTCTGTCCATGATTCTACTATCTTACTTCTTTTAAAATTTTGTTTGTTTGCACCATTTAAGTTACTATATTTTTTTTCGTATAAATGTAACTATCTTGCTTTTACGTAACTACAAATGGGAACCTTGTGCTTATATGTATAACGAGAAAGCAAGAGAATATTTCACTATCCATAGAGACTAAGAAACTTGATTTAGACCACAATTGGTTTAGAGCTGCAGGTTTCTACTCTATGTATTTACAGTCTACAACTACACGAGAATGCGGAAGGTGAATACTGAGGATGGATTACGGTAAATGTGTCACCAACATTAATCTTACCATTTAATTTATTTTTATGTATGTAGCCAATTCATACCATCAGAAGTAAAATAATATTCATAAAATTTATAACGATTAACCATATCTTTGTGAGCCCATATCTTGCCCAATTTTTTAACTTTGCTCGATGCCATTTGTCACGTCTCCCCGGTTGATTTTTTTTTTTTTTTCGGATTCATAACATGTCTAGATACATTACCTGGGTGCGGGAGGAAGACAATTGAACTGTGATGAGTGCTACACATATAACATAACTCAAATATTCTCCGCTTTATGCGCAGAGATAACAACTATAGTTTTTATACTGAATCACACACAAATTGGGAGGCGGTATACGAGGTTTAGATTCTTTTCGATACTTATAGCCGGCCATGGAATAGAAGAATTCCCATGAGAATTTTGGCCTTGACCTCCCCTCTTCTCGAAGTCCATATCGTAGACTTATATATCTATATATATTTATTTGTATTTCTCATGTTTTTTTGTTCGAGTTTTGTCTGGCTACATGATCCCACTATGAAGCCCTTACTCAAACTTCCCGGTTTGCGGGCACAGCTAACATTCCAACATTTTAAAGTTGCGGCATCGAGGTATAGATGTATGCCTCCTCGCATACATCTGTCTATACTCAGTTAACCTCCATTTCTCCAACTGCTTTGTTGATTTATATATGGATGGTAACTAGATGCTGCAATTCATTGTATTTTTACATGCTTAAAATCTTCCTCACACAAACTTTTGTCTAGGATTGTTCAATGGGATTTCCCCTATTTCTTGTTACAAACATTCAACATATGTGACGACACTCACAGTACGATTCCAACTTGTTCCATGGGCAAACTAGGAAACGAAGATCCTCTTGCTCAATCCAATGGAGGTAGAGAATGTTTGAATCGGCTAGTTTAGAATCCCCAAATCATTAGATCCTGAATCCTTGGTTAGGATTCAACTCACAGCACCATATGTGTAAATTACCTTTAATAGAATAATGTAAATTCTAAATTTGCAATTCTCTCCATTGTAATACGAGTGCCATACGGGGAACCCCATCACAGCTATCACGGGGTTGTTGTTCCCTACTACATTATTGATTACGGTGAATTACGTATAATAGGTATTGTTATGATAGGTTTAGTTGTACGGTACTTCTTTGCTCATGAGTCTTGTTTTGTTAACATTTTCTGTTTATACACACGAGAAATTAAATATTCCTTTTAAGGATAGCAAGTTGTATGTATACTAATGAAGAAAAAGGAAGATTATTTCTTGCTAAATTTTCCTTGTCTAGTGTAAATGTATGCTTATAGATTTCGAATGCCAAATAAGAAGTATATCCATGAGTATATTCAAGTTGATATTGAGTATTAAATCATCCCATTAATAATTGGTGTTGTATCCATATTATATTTGGTATAATGCTTTCTAGGAAAATAATGGAAGAGAAGCTAATGGTGTTTGCTATATGTAAATGTTTCTTGAATGGTAAGTTTTGAGTTCGAAGATACATTGCTTAACTATTTGTGCTTTCATAATTTTAATTTAGGAATTTGGAATGATACATCATATTTTTAGGCGATAATACATATTGGTGAAAGGTATGATCACGAAGAAGAACACTCAATTATGAATTTCTCAACTAGGGATTTACATATTAAACGAAAGAGATCACTCTTTGATCAATACTTCGAAGGGATTGATATTATGAACTCAAAGGAATAGTAAACCCCAAAGGGATCGACTAAAAATCAAGGGATTATAGACCAAAGAGACTAATATTAAAATTGAGCCCGAACAAAGTTTATATAAAAAATAAAGTTAAAATCATAATGCTACTGCATAATATTATACACGGGATTATGAACCATCGTTAACTAACACCCAAGGGATTTATATATTAAAGCACTGAGAGATAAAAACTAAAAAAGCTAAGCGATAATAAACCCAAAGGGACTAATATTAAACCCAAAGCGATAAATATATAGCGCATTGTATATAAACCTTAGCACAAATATTCACAGAACCTAAAATAAAGATGGTTGACCATGATTATAAACACAATGGATTTAAATTAGACCATATGATTACTATAATAAATCCTATGGATAATATCTTTATGGGAATATGAGCAGCAGTTAATAACCCAAGAATTAATATTAAACCTTAAGATTAATATTATAAAACCTATGAGTAATATTTTGTATTGAGACAATATTTGAGAATGCAATGTTGGATCATGGCTAACCATGGCTCAACCATAGACACTTTAGTTGACCATGCTTATCGTGGTTGATTTTCTTGATTTACCATGGTTAAACCCTTTGGATTAATAAACTTAGGAATGCATTTATAAAGTCAAGGAAAAAATGAACCCACTAGATAAATACGAAAAACCTAAGGGATTTGTCAAACTTAATAAATAACAATTTCAAACCCAAGGCATTAATATTGAAAAGTCTAAAATAAATACGATCAAACCTAAAGTAATCATGGTTGATGATGGTTGACTAAGATATATAAAGCGTCTAAAATAAATATTATAAACCCTAAAATAAAACACTTAATAATATTGATTGTGAATGATCAAATATATTAATGTCTTAATTAATATTTTTATTGAGTTGAAATATTATATATAACATTTTATAACTTTTTCCTAATAATTATTAATAGAAATATTATATTGTTTATTATTGATGCATTAAAAAATATTATTATTCTATGTTTAATATTGTTTAGATTAAATTTTACTATTATTAATTACTATAATCGAAACAATAATAATATTAATATTATTTATTATATTTATCATATAATAATTTTATTATTTATATATTAATAAAAATAAAATTAATGTGGTTAGTATTATTATTATAAAATATCTATAATATAATAAACTAATTTTCATATATAACAATATTATTAAAATGATTAATACTATTCAAATTAGTAATAATGTAGTGATTACGTATATATAACCTTAATAATAATAATAATTTATTTATAAAAATATTATTAGTAACATAAAATTAATATTAATATAAATCATTTAAAATATAAATAACAATAATATTACAAATATTAGAATTTAAAATTATTTATAACATATATATGATAATGTTAACCCATAAACTATTATGTAGTCACGATAAATCATGCTCTTTTTGATAAGTATTAGAAATACAGACTGTTATAGAAGTCATATCTTTGGTATTATTGAAATGAAGAATAATGTGAATATGTTATGCATTATAAATCTATGAGAATTATTTCTTAATTGAAACAATATTCTATGAGAGTGCTATTTTGGGTCATGTTTGACTTTCTATCGCCTGATTACTGGTTCAATTTACGAGACCTTATTTAGATGTATGGTTTGCATGATTGGTGCTGTATGATTGACCTTGGTTCAAGCTTCCTATTAATAATCCAACGGAATTTAATAATATTTGGTATTGAGACAATACTAATGAGAATGCAATGTTAGATCATGCTTGAATTTCTGTATGACTGCATGGTTCAACCCTTGAACTGCATGGCCATGCTTCTACCATGATTGAATTTCTGTGATTGTCGCTTTGGCTGAAAAGCTTGGATTAATAAGACCATTCAATTGCAAACCTAAAGCACATTAGAACCCACTGAGATAAATCCTAAAAGCCTCAAGGAATTATCGACATTAAAGTAACATTCAACCCAAAGTATTAATATTGTAAACCCTAAAATAAAATATTATAAACCTTAAATCACGTGGTTTACCATGGTTGAGTAAAGATATATAAATCCTAAAATAAAATAGTTTGTAATATTGATTGTGAATGATGAAATATATTAATGTAGTTAGTTGATATTTCATATTGATTAAAATATTATATACACGAGTCTAATAATTATTAATATCAATATTATACTTGTTATTCAAAAATGTTATTATTTTGTCGTTTAATATTATTTATAATTAATATTACTATTATTAACTTACTATAATCCTAGCAATAATATTTTTTATATTGCAATAATTTGCTAATCTTGATATCATTCCATATATTATTATTTACTTCATTAATATTATTTAAAGTTATTAGTAATATGATTTATTATTTTCTATCAAATGATAATTTTATTATTTATATATAATTAAATATAATATTAATTGATATGAAATTACACTAAAGTTGTGTAGCATTATTAATAGAAATCTTTATATTATAATAGACTGTTCATATATATTAATATTAATAAAATATATTTTAAAAATATTACTAGTAAATATCTAACAATTTTTGTAAACTTGGTAGGACTACATCTTCATGATCATCGTCCACATGCATCACTACCAAAGAGTGCGAGGTGGTACTTTCACATCAAAGAAGTGCCTTAACTTGGTGCACTTGGTCCACCAGCTATCCAAGACCCCAAATAATATAGTACTATGCAAATTTAAATTCTATCTTATAACATATACATGATAATGTTAACCCTAAAGTATTGGAGATAACTAGTTTACTCTTCCTATAAGTATTGAGAATAAGAATAATAATTAGTATAATAATATCATAAACCCTATGATTAATAATTCACATTGAGACAATATTTATGAGAATGCAACATCATTCTTGACCATGGTTCAACCCTTCTCCCTTACTTGACTATGATAGATTTTCATGATTGACCATGGATCAACCCTAGGATTAATAAGCCAACTGTTGGAAATATTGTCATTTATGGCAAAGGAGGCATCACTCAGGAAAACGCAGCAGCACTCAGGCAAAAGAGGCAGCGCTGTAGCAAAGGAAGGCAAAAGAGGCACAGCAAAAGCAATAGAGGTAGCAAGAAGAAAGTCAAAATGTAACAAGCATAGAAGCACAGTGAAGAGTCGTTATCACTGAAGCAGAGGCAGAGGCAGAGCGACAGAAGCAGCGCATACAGAGGAAGAGCAAAGGTAGAGGCAGAGGGAGAGCCGTTATAAAATTCCGAGAATCGCTACCTCAACCGGAGGATATATATATAATTACAAATAATTCTGGGAATTGCTTAACTACAGCGGCAATTTAACACACATAATACAGAACCTCATTCCGGGAATCGCACACTCCAACCAGCGTTTTTCAGTTAATATAACACAAATATTATTCCGGGAATCGCTTCACTCCAGCGGCAAACATATATATAAATATATATGTGCAGTGCATCACATAAACAAAGGTCCTAGGCATTTATATTATGGAGCGCATAAATCAAAGTTTGATAAGGTGGGACCCCTCCCCAATCGCAATCGGAGATCGCAAGGGCAGCGGAACATCGCAACAGAAATTTGCGATTGCGATTGAAATGGCGGACCCGATCCGGTTATAAACAAGAGTTAATAGATGCTAATCGCATCCGAGTTCCCAATCGCATGTCTTTGGTAAAACGCTGTGATTGAAATGGCGGACCCGATCCGGTTATAAGCAGGAGTTAATAGATGCAAATCGCATCCGGGTTCTGATCGCAATCGGAACGTTTCTATGATGCGCCCCGATTGCATTTGTTTGAAGTTCCGGACCCGATGGGTGAATAAACAGTGGTTAATACATATTTGAGTTACGGTCAAATCGCATCGGCACTGGTCAATCGGAACATATGTTAAAGACTTGCGATTGCGATTGAAGCCCGGACCCGATGGGCTTATAAATTATGACTAAAAAATGTTTCAGTTCCATGGTCAATCGCATCGGAGGTAAAGTGGAGCATCGGAACATCACAACAGAAAGTTGCGATTGCGATTGAGAATCGGACCCGATGGACTAATAAATTGTGACTTGATAGGTTTGAGTTCCGGAACGTGTTTAAAGAGTTTTTATTATATAATGCCGAGAATTGATATTTATGCCAAGTATTGAAATTACTTATATATGTATGAAAAGGCGCTGTTATATTTATATATAATGTTGTTGCGATAAGCCATGTGGTCTGTAGACCCATGGGCCTCAGCTTAACGGGAGGGCGATTCTTAATAAACAATGACTGTGATGTATGTCCGTTCCGCTTGCGGAATGTTCCACATCAACAAGACACTCGTGGCATGAAAAGCATTGGAATTCCTCCAGATTTACAGTCAGCAGATATAAAAGGCACATTTACACATATGCAGCAGTTACTCCACAGCAGAGGACAAAAGAGAAAACAGATCCGAAAGAAGATAAAACACAGTCACAGAAAAGACAAAGACAGCCAAAGAAAAGACAAATGCGCAGCAAGCCAAGAGACAAAATGAGTGAGCTGGAGTTCAAATTTTAATTCGAATGTAAATGTTTTAATTGTTTTTATTGTTTGTGATGCATTGGCAAGTCTCTGGAAGAGAGCTAATATCCCACTGTAATATTAAAATAAGCACCTACAGTTACATTTTTCTGAGTAAGCTGAAAAGAGATGAGAAGGCAGAAGGAAAAGAGACATGAATGTCCATTTCGAATTCCCAGTGGAATACAAACAGCCATGAAGCTATTTTTGTATAAAACAGGGTAATATCCAAAGGGAGAGTGTTGATGAAAATAGAATGAGAAGAGGAGAGAGTGTGAAGCAGAATTGAAGATAGTTGAAGAAAATAAGAAAGCTACAAGAGGTCAGAGAGTGTGAATATAGAGGATGCTGAGTATGAAGAATTGAGAAGAGAGTAAAGAAAGAGAAGGCAGAATACAGAAGAATGAAGCAGAGAAGATCAAGAAAAGAAGAGCAGAAAGAGAAGCTACAGAACAGAGCTGATATCAGAGGTAAATCAGCAAACATTCAGTTTGATAAATTGAGGAAGTTGGAGCTTCCCTATCAGGTTGAAGCTTGATAGCTGTCAGTTGTAGCTAACTGAGGTTGGAGCCTCCTGTAGGTTGGTGCCTGCATAAAATTGAAGGGATTTGGAGCTTCCTTGCAAGTTGTAGCTTGCAGAATTGAGGTTGAAGCCTCCTGTAGGTTGGTGCCTGCAAAAAAAACAGTGGTGAGAGGGAGTTGGAGCTTGCCTTTGCATCACAACAATAATAAGATGTGGTTTTCTCCCTTTATGGGTTTCCACTTATATCTGGTGTCTCTGTGCATGATATTTATGTATTGATCTGATATGTATCATACCCGCTGCTTTCAAATTAAGTCTACTGCTCTATTGAACTAATACTTTCAGATTACATTTTAAGATTACTCTCACATCAAATAGAGTTTGAAATGTAAATAAGTTTATTGAAAAGTTTAAAAGATCAGGAATGTATTAAACTGATTCACCCCCCCCCCTCTCAGTTTAAACTTTGATTCAACACCA
>JAXQQM020069069.1:0-79905 GCA_034641835.2 Pinus albicaulis | reverse complement strand
GCGTCTTCCCGAACAAAAAATCCATGCCTAGAATAGAAAACTTTGCAGGGTAAAATTCTGGCGCGAGTTTATCGTGCGCTTCCGCGCCAATCCTGTGATTTGGCGCATTGGCACGAGTATGTATTGAACAGTCGCGTTAATTACGCTTCTCAGCACGACTGTCAGCTAAGAAAGCGCGCCAACCCCCTTCTGCTCAGAGATTCATGAATCATCTGAGACCGTGAGCCAGGTGTTACTGCAGTCCACCTGCTCGATCGAGCACAAAGCTCTGTGAGCACGCGGCCACTTGTGTACACGCGACCACAAAGGCACTTTTAGCCATGAAGGTGATCCAGCCACAAAGGCTCTATAGGTGGTTTCTGGCTCACCACGAACCAGCCACAAAGGTGATATATGTGTGGTTTCTGGCTCACCACAAACCATTACAAAGTGGTTTTAAGATCACCACGAACTTTCAAATGCCTTTACAAGGCTTACCTTTCATACTTCAATATTTTGGAGTTTCTCGGTACATATAATGACCATTACAACAACCAACTGGACTTTCTTATAACATGCTAGGGAGTCCATTCTACAAACCACACTAACTCAAACAAACATCTACTTTGTTGTCCACCATAAACGTTGTTGTTGCTTCATTACCTCATCTTCTCCTACATCCTGGGCATCCTTGTCTTTGTCAAATAACTTCTTGGAACTCCATGCTTAACCTGTCATTCGTTAGAGTTGCAAATTCTAACAAAATAACTTTGCCTACATTGAGTTAGCTAGGCTCAATAAGGCTCAATAATCTTTAAACATGATTCCAAGAAACTAAATAAAAAAAACATAAACTCCTCACATTAATTTCTTTGTCTCTGCCCGAAGATGATTATTTCCCAACCATAACAACAACTATTTAGAGTTCGGATCACTAATCTTTCTAAGAAATGCCAGATTTGTACCTAGATTCCTCCGCCATCAAGGTAACTGCCATCGCTGCCCTGCCTTTGACACAGCCAAGCATTTTTTTTCTTCCTTCTTTCTTCCTTCACTATCTACTGCGGAGTGGACTTCCGGCCGTCCAATCTCCAAAACAGTAACACATTCGCTCAACTCCCACTCAGCTCATCAAGGCATACATAACACACAAAATCACTAGCATTGAGAGATCCATGAACCTCGCTGCCTGGCACCAACAAACGCAAACTTGACAACAGATCCGGGGATTCACGCCTCCTTAACCAGGGTCCACCCTCACTCCCACTTCCCAACTCCACGGATAGGCAGCAGCAGTCTCGTCTTTTACATCCCTTTCTTCACAAATCTCCAGTGAGATATTCATAAAGATCTTAACAAAATTCCCCTGCAGGAAAACATGCATCGCCCAATCTTGCATTTCGACGTAATTCCAATCCTCCGCTCCTTCCAACTCCTTCCAATTTCTAAATCATAAAACGACCCATTTCCGTCGTGCCCATGTTTCTATTTTTTTTTCTTACTATCCGTGCTCTCTCGCTATATTTGAATAGCAAGGTGTTTTACCGAAGTAAAATAAAAATCCGAACCGGAAAAAACCTTGCTTGTTTGCTCCGTGGAGTAAGCATTGTGAAAGGAATAGTATGCATTATGAAGGGAACATGGCCGCTCAACTCAATGTTAGAGAAATTAATAGAGCTTCTAGCTTTTTTTTTTAAATGCAACTGCATCGATGGCTTCCAACACGGTAGTGAAAAAATGCTGTGACCTTTGACCTTACCTACAGTCAACACAAGGGCTTTGCGAGACTTTGCAGAAATACCCTTCAGTTCTCGAACAAGCTGCCCTTCAATTCCATTAACTATTTCTCCAAGTTGCCATTGGTGTCGTCGTGCTCTGCTGCCCTACGCCACGACAAGATTGATCGGTTGTAGCTATTGATGCTTCAGTCCAACAACCGATTTATTGGCAGGCGCATGCAAGCCATACAAAATCACGCAACTCCTCTCACCATTAGATAAATTGTAAAATAACCATGTCGCCCTTCGTTCTGCTCCAATTTTTACAACACCACAGAGAGCATCGGCTTCAATTTGTCCTTTAAGCTCATACACCACGACAGATCAGACCATTCGACTTGAAATCCTCATAATATGGGGGTGGCATAGCCACATCTGTCATTGTACCCACTGTTTCACTGCGTTGACGCTCTGCAGCCATTTGAGCATGAAGTCTATCAAGAATTTCTGCAAGTCGCTCAGGGTACGCTCTCTCAGCCTCAACCATTGCAATAAGTCGTTGCAAAGTAATTCGCTGCTGCTGAGCTTCAACAACCATCATAGCAGAAGAAACCTCTTTCCCCAATGCAGACATAGTAGATATAAGATCTTGTAACTTTGACTCTGCAGCCTGCAGCTTGAAAGCATTATCTGCAGTTTCACTAGCTTCTCTAGACTTCAACTGCCGTCTTGCAACCTCAACTGTCTGAGCTTCCACCTCTTGTCGTATTCGATCATAATGCTGAGCCAAGTGGCGTGCATCCTCCAAAGGGGCTCCTACCACCATTGCACGTAAGGGCTCTGTAACCTGAACCCCAAGCATCCGATGCAAGTCCTCCCTCTCCTTCTCCATTGCATTCACCTTCGCACCAACCATCAGCTGAAACCTGGCGAACAACAACATAATCGCCAGCATCAAAAGAATGTATAACTTCTGCCAGATAGTACATAGCATTCATGGTCGCACTGCCAATTAGTAGGTCAGACCAGAATTAGCAGCCCAGACGCCGATTTCCTCGGAAATATCCAATCATAAATATGGATTGAATTGCAGAGTGGGAGATGTTATCAATCTCACGGCCTCTTAAGGCAGCAAATCGGCCTCACAGTATTTGAGGTAAAACTTCACATATCAGAAAATTCCACACCCATCCTGTGTCTAAATTAGAGATGGGAAATCCATGGAAAAATCATTACTCGAGACTGTGTTAATAGCCACCTTAATCCAACTTTTCAAGAACAACATCTACCACCACGGTGTCTTCCATTTCCCGTCTCATTTGCAGATCGACACCGTGCCATGCTTCAGGAATGGTTCGCCTCTGTCTCCTCCAACAACGAGAAAAAAAAAAAAAAACAAGAATATCTCTGCAGAATGCCTCTGCACTTTCCACGCAGCTGCACTTTCGCCTTTCTTTCGCGGTCCAGCTCCACTGCTCCAATACATATTCACTCAAATGAATGGACAACCAAAAAACTAAAAACTAAAACACAATTTAAAAACTCTCTTATTTCCTATTTCCCTCAGCCCACGAGGGGCCGAGGCCCAAGCTCTGATACCAAGATAAAATATCACATTGCAAACTCTAATCAAATTCTATATTGTGAATCAAGGAAATTACACACATATTTATACAAGAAATAGTCTCAAGATAGGAATTCTCTCTTGGACGTACAGTAATGTGGTTGAGAAATTCTCTCAACCACACAGTAAACTACGAGAAACTATATTCTAGCTACTTCCTATAATGTAGGAACAAACTCCTCAAATGGAGAATTACAACCATAGACAAGTAAGAATTAAATATTTCTAACTTTAAACACACACACACACACACACACACACACACACACACACACACACACACACACACACACATATATATATATATATATATATATATATATCAGAAATTCTAATTCAATGATAAATTGTACTTAACAAAGTTCAAATTTTTGTGTTTTTTAAAGTAATAATTGTCGTCAAATGTGTATGCTATTATTTTATAAGTTCCTATGTTAAAGAGTAATACATCTCTTTAACTGTGTATTATGACTTTTAAAGTCATTAACTTGAAAGATAAAACATATTTATTCTTAAATGAAATTGATAAAATTTACAATATAAGTATAATCTAAATATTTATCTACACTACCATATAAAATACATTTAAAATATATCTAATGTGTGTTTATTAATATATAATATAAATATAATCAAATAATGTTCTCTGTCTAAGCAAACATTCCATATGAATAATATGTAATGGGCATTAACAAAGGCCAAACATTACATGAAGATGCTTGAATTAAAGGGATTTTAAATTTTCCTAATTATTTCCCTTTGTAGTATTTGGAGAAGTAGTATAACTATAAGTACATTGGAGAAGTAGCATACCTATAAGTAAAAACGGAAACATTTGTTTTAACACCCTGTTAAAGGTGAGGGAGTCATATTTGAAAGAAACATTTGTTTGATGACCTATAAACATTAATGATTAAAATGGCGACTTTACCATAAGTATGGTAAATGTGTTGAAGGGTATCTTAGGGAGAGAAAGATCGATAAAATTTCCTCTTAGTTGGTGACAATCATGTGCAATGACACTTATGTGAAGATGGTTGATGCGAGGATGGAAGAAACTTTGACCATTAATTATTTGGTGAATATGTCAATTACCACCCAACTTGCATTTCCATTGATCTCGAAGTTAATTAGTACATTTATTTTAGTGATGATATATTGTAAATAGTTCATTGCATTACTTTATGACATTAAAATGAGCAATGTGAAAACTAAAAAACTTACAATAAGGAATTTGTGGTTTATGATAATGAAGTATTTAATGGATATATTCAATAGTGTATTATTAGTACAATAGATACCAATATTTATTTTACTATTTCTATAATATAATAAGTTATTTGTTCTGTTCATGAGTTTTTTCATTTAGTGAAATCATAACATTACATATATTTACGTAATATTAAATAATCAAATTAATTGATTATATATTGAAAAATAACTCGCAATATATATATATTTTTAAATTCCTTTTTAATATATCTTTCTAATAAATTAATTAATTATTAAAAAAGAAAACTCTATTAGATGCTTCTTTTAATATTGGGAAACATATGGAGATCACTTGTTACTCTACATTTCTCACATCCTACACCAAGTATCTACCATATATTGACTTTATTTTTCATAGATTTAAATGCTATTTATGAATGACCATGATAGAGTATTGGTTGATAAGATGAATCACTCTTGGCTACATTGTTGTTATTGTAGCACATTGAATTGATTTTAGTGTTTGCACAATGGATAAAATTGATTACATATATTTAAATGTTCATAAAACTAAAAAGTTATACGAAAGTTTATTTTTGCATTGTTATTATAATAATACATTAATATTAGTTTTTGCATAATGAACCAAGATAATTTCAAAACATTTATTTTGATATTTTGAGGTTTAAGTTAATGACCAAGATTGATGTTAAAGAAAACAACTATCAACATTGGATAAAAAAGAAGAAAAAGAATAGAGTAAACATATGACCATTACTATAATATCTCAAGGTTTGAATGGTATTTTATTTGGATCTCTTCTTTCATATAATCTACAATAAAATATGGGAAAGTTAGTATCTACAATTATAGGAAAATTTAAAAGATATATATTGAGAAGATCATTATGTAATATATTTATCATGGATAATGTGCATAAAATTACTCCTTTATCATTAACCTTTTTCGTTATTAAATATTTTTATGTTGTTACTATTTACTTTCTCACTCATGTAATTTTTAAAATGACCTGAATAAACGTGAGTGAAGAGAATTTGGGTCTCCATAAATCCTTCTTGACATTAATAATAATTTTTAAGATTAAATTAGTCTCATGAAGTGTAGACTAGTTGGTGAATATACTATCATCAAATTATAAGATATTATAATGAGTTTTTCATCGTGACATTATCACAACGTGGAAAACAATATGACATCATTTTTGGAACCTTACATGGCATTGCAATTTTTTTCAACGTCACATTGTGACACTAAAGTAGGGATTCGTATTGTGATGTTCGCATGGTACAAAAATTAACCCAACATCTTATTGTGCTTGTGAGATGCGAAGTAATTTGATATTTATTGTTGCAATGTTACATTACATTAAAATTTCTTCAGTGTTGCCTCTCGACATTACAAATGTAGGGATTGATAATCCCTTGGTTTTATAGTAGTAATCCATTTTGGTTTATCACTTCCTTTTGTTTATAATATTAATATCTTATGTTTATAATATTAATCCATAAGGTTTATAATATTAATCCCTTGGGTTTACTAATAAATTGGGATTATAATATGAATCCCTTGGGTTTATAATATTGATTCCTTATTTCTATTGATCCCTTGGGTTTATAATATCAATCCATTCAGTTTATAATATTTATCCCATTATTAAAAATATAATCACTTGCGTTTATATATATAATGGTTTTATAGTATTGATCCATTTATTAAAAATATAATTGTTTGGGTATAAAAATCCCTTAGATTTATAATATTAATCTTTAATGGGTTTATAATATTGATCTAATGGTTTTATAATTTTAAACCATTGGGTACCCCAGATGCGGGTGATCCCTAGGTACCGCGACATGGTGGCTCCTCTACAAGGCTCATGGCACAACCACATGGTTGTGCATGGCCTCCATCCAAATGGTCTTAAATGGGGTAATTGCTCACCCGATGCCTGCATTAACCCATCTTCTTCAAGCTTTTACACCCGTCCAGCCTTCTTCCCTTCCCGGTATTTCATGGTTCCCAACACTTTCATTCCTACTATCTTCTCGTGCAGTTTGCTGGTGTCTGTCCAATTTGCAGGTCTTTGTCCGAGGCACCCCATATTCCATTCCTCGCCTCCTCTGCAGCTTTAGGAAACATGCCAAATTTCCTCCAACAAGTCCGCTTCTCTCGTCGTCGATCCAGAGCCCACCTGCAATGCCATGCCTCAGTGTCACAGGATGCGATGTTGCAGAGGCTGCGGAAGAGCTCAGTCCTCTCGCCCTCTCATATCCTTCCATGATGAAAGCCACTCCCCCATCGGTGAGGAAAATTCGGTCGAATTTCGTCTCAATTTCAACTCCACCGATGCTCTAGACCATCATTTCATCTCAGCCACTCTTTCGGCAGGTCTTTCAGAAGTCCCATCCATCTCTGTTGGTTTTGGCTCTTGGAAACGTTTTAGAATGTCTACCATATCCTCATCCTACGCTAAAAACTCCATAAAATTGGAGGCCCTACCTACCAAAGCAGCCATGCATTCCTCCAACAACAAAGGAAGCGACAGCTTAGCAGAAGATAATAAGGATATGGGTGCAGATGTGCATTCTACTTCAACACTAGAGCCTACTATGAAGTCGTCGAAGAAGGAAGAGGACTCCTCTGAAGACTACGACTGCTTCATAGTTGAAGAGCTTCCTCCACATGACCAGTAGCATGTCTCGCCCCATCATAATTAGTTTTAAGAGGTTTACTACTTAGCTAGGTTTCATTATACTGTTATTATGTTTTTCTTGCTCCTGCATAGCATTATAATGTTTTGGAAAATTATGGGAAATGCTTGTTTCCCCAATCGGGGCAACGATCTATGGATTGGTTTCCCTAACTAGGGTAGTCACATTTTTTTTTTTTTGAACTCTACACATGCCAGAATTAGCTAGCATAGAATCTTTGGTGGGATCGTTATGAATTGTAGTTTTATGTGCCATATAATAGAATTAGTCTTATTTAGAAGAAAAAATGTTAAGGCCTTGGGTTTATAATAATAATTATACATTAGGTGTATTAATCCGTTGAGTTTATAATATTAATCTCTCGGGTTTATTAATAATATTAATAAATGTGGATATAGTAGACCCTTTCAATTCTCCATTTGTTTATAATAGTAATCCCTTGGGTTCGTAATATTAATTCCTTAGGTTTTTAATTCTTTGTGTTTATAATATTGATCCACTGATTTATTCATCCCCTAGGTCTAAAATATGAATCCCATGTCCTTTTAATCCTTAACATTTATAATCGTGATGACTTGGGTTTACTAATCCGTTGGGTTTATTATATTAATCTCTTAATTTTATTAATCCCTTGCGTTTTAATTCCTTATGTTTAAAATATTAATACTTTAGGTTTTTAATTACTAGGTTCTATACTATTGAGCACATGGTATTATAATATTAATCCCCTAAGTTTATAAATCCCGAGGTTTGTCTTTTTAATCACTTTGGTTTGTAATATTAAAAACTCCTTTGGTTTAATAATGCCTTGAGTTTATAATATCTGGCAAAGCATTTGGGTTTAAAATTGTGAAGTTTGAATGGTGCAAAGAACTATTTAACATCACATTGTGACAAACATAGTCGCTAGTGACAAGAAATATGACAACCATTTCTAGAACATTACATTACATTGAAATTATTTTTAGCATCACATTGTGAGAGTGGAATATGGCTTCCTGTTGTGACATTAACATGGTAGAAAAATCAATCCAACGTCGTATGGTGACAAACATTGTCATAAGTTGACAATTGATCTGATACTAATTATCGAATTGTGACATTACATTGCAATTTATTCAATGTGGAATCTGAACATTACAAAAAGTAGGGTTTATTAATCATTTTTTCATAGTATTAATCTCTTGAGTTTATCAATTCGTTGTGTTTATAATATTAATCTCTTAGGTTTATAATATTAATCTCTAGGGTTTATAATATTGATCCCTTAGGTTTTTAATCCCTAGTGTTTATAATATTAATCCATTGGGGTCATAATATTAATCCATTGATTTTATTAATCCCTTGGGTTTATAATATTAATCCTTTCGATTTATAATATTAATAATTTCTTGGGGTTGTTAATATGTCTGGTTTGTAATATTAATCAATTGGGTTTATAATATTAATCCCTTAAATTTATTAACCCATTGGGTTTATAATATCAATGTGTTGGGATTATAATATCAATCCACTCAGTTTATAATATTGATCCCTTTATTAACAATATAATAGCTTTCATTTATATATCCATTGGTTTTATAATATTGATTCATTTACGAACAATATAAACACTTTCGTTTATAATCCCTCTTGTTTATAAATCCCTTTGGTTTATAAGGTTAATCCAATGTGTTTATTTATCCCTTGGGTTTATAATATTAATATACTCTTGGGTTTATAATATTATTCTCATGGGTTTAATAACAATAATAATAATAATAATAATAATAAATGTGGAATTAGTATACCATTTAAATTCTCCATATGTTTCTAATATTAATGCTTAGGGTTTGTAATATTGAAGCCTTGGGTTTATAATATTAGTCCCTTGGGTTTATTAATTCATTGAGTTTCAAATATTAGTCCCTTGCATTTAAAATATTAATCCCTTCTAGATTTTAATTCCTTGCTTAAAATATTTTTCTCTCGTGTTTTCTGAGCTATATACACATCCTTTTGACAGATTATAATATCGGGTTTACAATATTAATGTCATTTTATCAATCACTTGTGTTTATGTAATACCTCCGGGCTTTTTAAACAAATTTTTTTTTTTTTTCTTTCTCTTTTTGAATATACTATTCAAAAATTTATTGGAATAAGAAGTTCAGAGTTTTTAACTTTACTTCCTGTTTAACCTAATTCCCCTTGACCATCTCGCATTTCCATCATCATAATCATTGAACACTTCACATACATTCCTTCCAATCATATACATATATATAGTTATATATATATATATATATATATATATATATATATATATATATATATATATGTATGTATATATATATATATGTATCTAACCATTGTACTATTAAGAGATGTAATCTTTCTACCTTTTCAATAACTTCTAACGTAATATACCTTTCATTCTTCTGTATATTTAATTCTTTATGTATCTATGTGTCCACATCTATATGGATTTCATTCTTACTACACATATATATATATAATATATATATATATCTCTATCACATATATTACTTGTATGTACATGGCCTTTGGCAAATTATTAATTTAATAAGCCTATGTGAATATGGCACCTATACTTATGTATATATACAATATATACATAGGTCCAACTTTTAGTATATGGTAATGGGGAAGCGCCACTATGCATATTCCATATACCTACATTAACTTATATATATATACAACTTTAACAACTTATATATATAATCTTACCTAACTCTCATAAATAGCTCTCTAATATCCCACTTGGGATGTTGGAATACGATAATGCTATGGATATCAAAATTGCGAATCCCAAGCCGCGGTCAAAGGTAGGTTATTATATGTATATACATATCAAATGGAAATACCACAGAAATAGCTCGGTTTACATTTTCTTACCATAGAGATAGGTATTACGTAGTCCATTCATGCAGCTACGATCGCGGCGGTTGCCATCTAGCGGTTTCCAACCCGTAGCGATGTTCGGCTACGAGGTGTATTATTATATAGTTTTTTTTTCGTTTAACGGCGTCGGTTATCAAACCCTAACCCGCTCGAACTTTTACCACTGGCTTTCGTGTTGTTACCGAAACTGACATTGATTTATTCCAGTGCACTGGTAAATGACGGTTTTCTTATTGTGACAGGGTTGCGTGCAGGAAGGAGAAGTACTTGGTACAACTGAGATCAGTCTTTTGAGCTGGGCCGTCTGCACGCGTCCATCCCTTTTTCGCCACAGTTTTTCGTGTTCCACCTTAACTTTCTTTCGGACTCTGGACCGAGACGGCTTGCTTTCAAACTGTACTACCCTCTGGAGCAAGCAACCTGACTCATCGCCATCTGAACTAGAAAGTGTCATTTCGGTGGTGATCCATTTATGAGTTCTCAAGAAAAATTCGTCGGTCGGGTACGTCGATCCCATTTTTAAATATTATTAAATTTACAGTCGGGTATACTTGCTACAGCTCGAGTTGCATCTCCAAATCATTCTTGAGATTTCGTAAGATGCGGCTACAGAGTGAGTACGATTGGAGCTTGATTTCTAGGGTTTTATTCTTATTATTAACCCTTCTTTGTCGCCTGAGACCCTAAGTTTCTTTCCTCCAACTTTGCGAGATTGCCAATTGTTTGTTTGTTTCAGGGATCGGTTTTCTGAACTACAGAGTGCGTTTTCCGTCTCAGAACCCTCTCAGGGTTTATTGGAATGTTGTTCTTATTTGCAGATCCCTTATTGGTATAGGTCTCTTTCTCGCCATTTTTTTTTTCAGGCTTAAATAGCTAGCTACAACTTTTTATTTCGATTTTTCTGGTGTATAGGGTTCTGGTGCACGGATTAGTCTACCAGCGACTGGAATAGCAGCCACGATGATGTTCACTAAGAGTCTGCTATAGGATGTTCTATCATCCGAGCTCATTACTCTGCTGGTCGCATGGTTTCCTACCGAGTGCAGGTGAAACGACCTCGCGCTGAATTACTTGGCCGCTTACTCACCGGCTCACTTCGTTTCCTAGTTATGTTGGGTCGATTCTCATTAAATCATGAAACATTATTTCGTCCATTTGATGCATATAACTCTAAGGATTTCTCTCCCACTCTGTTAGAAATTTGACGTCTTGTTTAACTACGCGGTTTAACCTATCCTCTGCCCTACTTCGGTGCTCAGATGCTGTAGGGAATAATTATTCCACCCCTCTGTATATGTGTTTTTCTCTGTTACTTACAATAGTATCCGCATGGTTCCTGGCGCGATGATTTTCTGGTTATATCTATGTTAACTTAGTAGAGATATTTATCCACTAATTTCATGTCAATCATAGCGATAGCCGTGTACTTCATTCAGATTCGCAGAGTCGTAATTTCTGTTGTTTTTGTTTATTCGACCATCCGAGGTGGTGTTAAATAGAATTTCGATTTACCACAGGGGTTCGGTAGTTACGACCCAGCTATACGCACAGGAGTGTAAGGCCTTGACTCGGCGCTCCCAACTAATTCATGTTTGTGCTATAATGACGGTAGAAATATAGGAGCAACATAATTCGTCTTTCTGTGTATATCTAATAATGCAGGGTTAAAATATATTTACGCCTCTTCAATTTTCGTTTTTCGTTTATGAACACACACATCATAGTTTTAGATTTATATACACACATATCTTCAATTTATTCTACAGTAGTCATTTACGTTTCAAGTTTGAAAAGGGATTTAAGCACTATGAGCGCAAGTCCCATTCAAAGAAATGAAATTTACCATCATGAATTCGTATGGTTGACCTCTCAATTATTTCATACGGTTATATAGTTTGGTTCTAAAATATGTCTCTCCACGGCTCATTTGTTTTATGTTACTAGCATATATGATTTCTATAGCTCTCGGCGCGCTTGCATGTATTCAATAATGATTTCGGCGCATTGGTTTTATGTTGTTAACATATATGATTACTCTAGCTCTCGGCGTGTTTGCATGTATATCTTCAATAACAAATTTGATTAGTGTATATTTCTTTTATTTAAAGTCGAGTCCACGAGGACCTAGTGGCTCTAAGCCTCAACACTTGTTAGCATATATATATATAATCGAATGGGATATATATATGAAAATGTTTTTGTTTTAAAATGTCTATGCATATGTTCAATAGTGTAATTGATAGAGTTTATTATGCATAGATTTACTCCATAATCCTAAAGTTTCTCCTAAGGGTTAGATGTGAACTTTAAATTTCAATACATTCTATAATGGTTATAAGTGAGTTAACCTTACTGTATTACAGATTTGTTCTTTGGTTTAACAATAATATATCTTCTAAAGTCCTCGCCCTTAATTACTAATTTCTTTTGAAGTACACCTTTATGTATTCAATAATGCTTGGCTAGAGGACTTTAATTATCAATTCAATCCTTTGCTATGATAATTATTTTTCTATGTCACAATTTTGTCAAGGAGTAAGAATATATTTTAGATATGAAATCCACACCCTTATAAATGATATCACGCTCATCTAGAATATAATTACTCTTTTTCCAGCACCATTATAATTGTTAGAATGCTCATATATGCAGTCTATAAATGTTATAAGTGTTAGAATGCTCATATTTGCAATTTATACTCTAATATCTTGCTTTCTTCCTTTCTGCTACATACCATGTATATATTTCAGTAATACTATAATATTTCTCTAGCATACACCTACGCATGTCATATCATTTTGTGTCTACAGGAACATAACAAAAATTAATCATCTGTAGAGGCCAAGTAACTTCAGATTTAAACCGACCTTGGTTTAGAGATTCTGGGGTTTCTACTCTATGGATTTGCTGGTCTACAACTAGACAGAATCTGAAAGGTGATTACCTTAAGATGGATTCTGTTAAATGTAGTACCAAAATTTCTCATTGTCATAAAATTAAATTTTATATGTAGCCAATTCATACTGTAATAAGACATAGTAACAAGAATTTCAGAACATACCACAAAATCTGCAAAATGACCAACCTCCCAACCTTAGAATCCTCTTTATCTCCCAGGATTCACCCCCGAGCTGAGATCACCTCCTAGAACCGATCAACCTCTGATCTGTCTAGGAGCAGCTTATTTAAGCTCATAGTTCCCCAAAGCATGTTTCTAATTCTGCGTCCAGAATAACAGGATGCTTTCTTTCCTGTTTAGCCTAGGCTTCCCATTTTGGGATTCTTTAAAGCTGCTTTAAGCTTTTCCTCAGCTTTTCCAGCTTTTTCTCACCTCTTCCCAACTACTCCTCTTCATTGGGGAAAATTTAGATTCCTCCTAAAATCTAAATAAATTTCTTTCAAGGATTTTTGAAAGATTCTTGGGAATTTATTGCCTTATCCAGCCTCATGGATTTGGCAAGTGATCTCAAATTCTCTTTTTGGTCAAAATGCACAATCATTTTATTTATTTCCTCAAATAAATTATGTAAATACATTCACACCATATTCATCCCTTGGGGTCCACCCCCTTAGGATTAGAGTTCAATTGTCTAACTTTTAAAAATTCAACACACAAATTGGGGGTGTTACATATTCCCCCTCTGGAAATAAACACCGTCCTCGGTGTTCTTATTCAACTACTAGAGTTCATTTAAACAAAAATGGATATTGCTCCATCATTTCAGCTTCCCTTTCCCAGGTGGCTTCTTCAGCAGTAAAGTGCTTCCACTGCACCTTTACTCTGACCACTGTGCTCTTTCTCAATTCAATTTCTTCCCGCTCCAATATTTGAAGCGGTTCTGGCAGAAACTCCCCTTCTGGTTCCACCTGTACAACATTCCAATCAACTATGTGAGAAGCATCATGCACATATCTTTTTAATAATGAAACATGAAATACATTATGCACTCTAACATGAGGTGGTAAGGCCAGCTTGTAAGCCACTGGTCCCACCCTTTCTAACACCTCAAAAGGCCCACAATATCTAGGAGCCAGTTTTGCACAACTTCCCGCATAAAGTGTGCTCTTTTTGGGTTTAATGCGCAAATACACATGATCCCCCACTTTGAATTCTCGGTGCACCCTTTTCTTATCAGCATAGTTCTTCTGTCTGTCTTGTGCTGTCTTTATATTTTTCTGTATTTGTTTAACAATTCTTTCCATTTCTTGTAGTGCATCTGGTCCCAACACCAGTTTATCCTCTGGTTGACTCCAGCTCAAGGGAGTACGGCACTTCCTCCCATAGAGTGCCTCAAATGGACTCATCTTAATGGAGGATTGGTAGCTATTATTATAGGCAAACTCAACTAGATGCATATACTCTTCCCACTTTGATGGTCTATCCATCACATACATTCGCAGCATATCCTCCAAGACTTGATTCGTCCTTTCTGTCTGCCCATCTGTTTGAGGGTGATAGGCAGTACTAAAATTCAGCTTAGTACCCATCCCTCCAAACAATCCCTTCCAAAATGCTGCTGTAAACTTAGCATCCCGATCTGAGACAATTACTTTGGGAACTGCATGAAGTCTTACTATCTCCTTCAGGAAAACATTGGCTACTTGAGCTGTTCCGAAAGTAGATTTTACTGGTATAAAGTGAGCAACTTTTGTGAGAGTGTCTACTACTACCATCACCGAATCATGTTGATATTTAGTCTTGGGTAATCCTGTTATAAAATCCATGGAAACTGTGTCCCATTTCCATTCTGCAATTGGCAAAGGATTTAAAAGCCCTGCTGGGTGTTGATGCTCAACTTTGACCAGTTGACATTCCATACACCTACTTAGATACTCTGCCACCTCTCTCTTCATTCCTGGCCAGAACAACTTCTTCTTCAAGGCTGTTAACATCTTTTGATATCCGGGATGTCCTGCATAGGGCTGTTTATGATATTCATCTAGAATTTCTCTTTTCAATGACTCTATATTTGGAATATACAACCTGTTTTTGTAATAGAGCAGCCCTTGGGGGTTTTTAGTGTAATCTGTTTTATCCCTTGCCTGTAATTTCATCAAGAGTGCTTCATAGTTAGGATCTTGAGTTGCTGCCTTTCCCACCAATCCCTCTACATCCATGTGGGCACTACTCCCCATGTTGTGTAGAGTTTGACACGCATTTCTACTTAATGCATCAGCAACTTTCTTTTCTTTTCCCTTGATATGTTTTATGTCCATATCAAATTCACTTAGAAAAGACAGCCATCTAGCTTGTCTTGTATTCAAGTCAGTTTGGGAAAAGAAGTATTTGAGGCTAATATGATCAGTCATCAATGTGAACTTTTTCCCCAAAAGATAGTGCCTCCACATTTTTAAAGCATGAATAACAGCGGAAAATTCCAAATCATATGCACTATAATTCTGTTCATGTACTTTCAGTTTCCTAGATTCATAGGCAATGACTGAATTTTCCTGTAACAGGACTCCTCCTAGCCCTTCTCTGCATCCATCTGTACATACCACAAACTCTTTATCAGGATCATCGATTTTTAATATAGGGGCTGAAATAAGTTTTTGTTTCAATTGTTCGAAACTGTTTTGACATTTCTCAGTCCACACAAATTTGACACCCTTTCTTTGCAATGAAGTGATGGGATGTGCTATGGCAGAAAATCTTTCTACAAATCTTCGATAGTAGCCTGCCATCCCCATGAATGACCTTACTGCTGAAACATCAGTTGGGACTGGCCATTCCTTAATTTCTTTTATCTTTTCAGGGTCAACTGCAAGCCCTTTTTCAGAAATAATATGACCCAAATATTGAATTTTATCTTTATAAAATTCACATTTACTGAACTTGGCATATAGCTGATTTTCTTTCAAAGTTTGCAACACTATTCTCAGGTGTTCCTTATGTTCTTCCTCATTTTTTGAGTAAACTAAGATATCATCTATGAACACAAGAACAAATTTGTCCAAATACTTATTCAACACACTGTTCATCAGACACATAAATGTGGCAGGGGCATTTGTCAAACCAAAAGGTAGGACTACAAATTCGTAATGCCCATACCTAGTTCGAAATGTTGTTTTGCTGATGTCTTCTTCTTTAATTCTGAGCTGGTGATACCCAGTCCTGAGGTCTATCTTGGAGAAGACTGAAGCTCCTCTCACTTGATCAAAAAGATCATCAATTCTAGGAAGTGGATATCTATTCTTAATGGTCAACTTATTCAGTTGACGATAATCAATACACATCCTAAAGGTTCCATCCTTATTTTTAACAAATAACACAGGTGCTCCCCATGGAGACACACTTGGTCTGATGTAACCCTTATCCAATAGTTCTTGCAACTGCATCTTCAGCTCCATTAGTTCTGGCGGGCTCATCCGATAAGGAGCTCGGGAAATAGGTGTAGCTCCCGGCACCAGATCTATAGAAAAATCAATCTCTCTTTGAGGGGGAAGATGAGGGATTTCCTTGGGAAAGACTTCCTTAAATTCTCTGATGACTGGTATAGCATCCAGTAACTCTTCCTCAGTTTGTTGTTCTATTTCTTCTACATGTACTGCATAGACTTGGTATCCTTTTCTAGTTGTTCTTTTCAGTTGTAAGGCTGATATTTGTTTGACTACAATGGGTTTTGGTTTCCCTTTTAGTGTGAAGGGTTTCCCTTCCTCATCCACACAATGCAAGGTTTTATCCCAGCAGTTCATCAGGGCTTTCTTCTTTTCCAGCCAATCCATTCCTATTAGCAAGTCATAGGATCCTAATGGAAATATGTTCAAATTTACTTCTGTTGTAAAGCCATTTAATTGTAGTGCTGTTTTGGGCAATTTATGTGTAACTTTTCTCTTAGTTCCAGTGGCCAGCTGTACCAACCATGACTGCTGAAATTTTTCAGGTTTAATTTTACATTTTTCTACAATTCCAGGACTAATGTAACTCAAAGAAGCACCTGGATCAATCAAAACAGTAATAGGTAGGTTAGAAATCTTACCCTCCATTTCCACCATGGTTGCTTGATGTTCTTCTTGCCGATTTTCCAAGGCTGCACTGATAGTTGGTATATTTCTGGCTATGTCATTTACTGTTGTTGCCTCTCGCTCTC
Organism: Pinus albicaulis; assembly: GCA_034641835.2. NCBI lineage: Eukaryota > Viridiplantae > Streptophyta > Pinopsida > Pinales > Pinaceae > Pinus > Pinus albicaulis. The sequence continues at coordinate 62,645 of JAXQQM020069069.1, read as the reverse complement.
TGCTGATCATGTGTATATTTCGATGGGGACAGTCCCTCATCATATGGGGTTCTCCACAGCCCCAAAATTTCAAAGGTTCCTTCATTCTGACCGTCCCTTCTTTTTTATTGTTCCCTTCTACCGGTTTATTTTGTGAAACCACTTCGAGATCGAGCAAGCTGGTTTTCTCTTTTTGTTTCATCAATTTTTCCCACAAGGATTCCCTTCAAAATTTCTTAAATATGCTGGTTTTGGTCTTTTTCCCTTGAACTCACCCTTGTTCAGCCAGCTCTTCCCTTGTTCTGCTTTACTTTTAAACTGCTGATAGCATAATCTTGCTTTTCTAACAGCCTCATCCATCGTCTTTGGATTGTCAAATTCAATTTTCTCCTTATAAACAGTAGGCAAACAATTTAAAAATCTTTGCACCTTTGCCTTTTCTTCTCTAATGTAAGGGACATACCTTAGTAAATTAGTAAACTTAGTGACAAACTCATCAATAGTGAGCTGTCCTAGCCTAAGTTCATGGAATTCTTTCGCTTTATCGTCATAATAACGTACATTCAAATAACGACTTTTGAACTTAATCTGAAAATCTTCCCAAGTAACTGTCTTTTCATCAATGGCATGCACCATTTTTGTCTCTTCCCACCAGAGTGTAGCTTTTCCTTGTAGCTGGTACACAGCTAATCTAGCCTTCAGATTGCTCTCATACTCATAAACTTGGAAATACGTGATCATGTTCAGCAACCAAGCTTCAGCACCCTCCTCCTTCTCCCCATCATATGAGGGAGGTTTGATCTTTCTAAATTCTCCCTGCAATTCTCTTTTCTGCTTATGTTGATTTCTAGTTGCATCCTCATCCTCAGATTCATCCATCTTTCTCTTTCCGGAACCTTCGCCTTCCTGGCTGTTTCGGGAAGTGAGTTCTCTGATGAGTTTTTCCTGCTCCTTACTAGCTGATGACAACATATCATACTAGCTTTTCAATTCAGCCAATTCTCGTTGCAGCCTATGCAACATAGCCATTACCGGGGCATTGGGATCTGGAGTAGCAAACTCATCCCGCAGATCTACATAAATCCCTTCACCTTCAGCCATTTCAACTGTACACACTTACAACACAGATTAGCAAAGTTTATAAACTTCAGAAAAACAAAATATGTAATAAGCAGTGAGCACAAACGACAGCCCAATTTGTTGTAACTAGGGCTCCGATTCCATTTGAAACACCTCCATTTTTTAAGAAAAAAAAAAAAAATTCTTTTTGAATATACTATTCAAAAATTTATTGAAATAAGAAGTTCAGAGTTTTTAACTTTACTTCCTGTTTAACCTAATTCCCCTTGACCATCTCGCATTTCCATCATCATAATCATTGAACACTTCACATACATTCCTTCCAATCATATACATATATATAGTTATATATATATATATATATATATATAACCCTTTATACTATTAAGAGATGTGGTTCTTCTACCTTTTTCAATAACCTCTCCTAAAACTTTATACCTTCACTTGTATATTTTTGAATTCCTTATGTATCTATGTGTCCACATCTATATGGAGTTAATATCCTTACTACACATATATATATATATAATATATATATATATCTCTATCACATATATTACTTGTATGTACATGGCCTTTGGCAATTTATTAATTTAATAAGCCTATGTGAATATGGCACCTATACTTATGTATATATACAATATATACATAGGTCCAACTTTTAGTATATGGAAATGGGGAAGCGCCACTATGCATATTCCATATACCTACATTAACTTATATATATATACAACTTTAACAACTTATATATATAATCTTACCTAACTCTCATAAATATCTCTCTAATATCCCACTTGGGACGTTTGAATAACGATAATGATATGGATATCAAAATTGCGAACCTCAAGCCGCGGTCAAAGGTAGGTTATTATATGTATATATATATATCAAATGGAAATACCACAGAAATAGCTCGGTTTACGTAGTCCATTCACGCAGCTACGATCGCGACGGTTGCCATCTAGCGGTTTCCAACCTGTAGCGATGTTCGGCTACGAGGTGTATTATTATATATATATTTTTTTCGTTTAACGGCGTCGGTTATCAAACCCTAACCCGCTCGAAATTTTACCACTGGCTTTCGTGTTGTTACCGAAACTAACATTGATTTATTCCAGTTCACTAGTAAATGACGGTTTTCTTATTGTGACAGGGTTGCGTGCAGGAAGGAGAAGTACTTGGTACAACTGAGATCAGTCTTTTGAGCTGGGCCGTCTGCACGCGTCCATCCCTTTTTCGCCACAATTTTTCGTGTTCCACCTTAACTTGCTTTTGGATTCTGGACCGGGAAGGCTCGCTTTCAAACTGTACTACCCTCCGGAGCAAGCACCCTGACTCATCGCCATCTGAAATAGAAAATGTCATTTCGGTGGTGATCCATTTATGAGTTCTCAAGAAAAATTCGGCGGTCAGGTACGTCGATCCCACTTTTAAATATTATTAAATTTACAGTCGGGTATACTTGCTACAGCTCGAGTTGCATCTCCAAATCATTCTTGGGATTTCGTAAGATGCGGCTGCAGAGTGAGTACGGTTGGAGATTGATTTCTAGGGTTTCATTCTTATTATTAACCCTTCTTTGTCGCCTGAGACGTTAAGTTTCTTTCCTCCAGCTTTGCGAGATTGCAAATTGTTTGTTTGTTTCAGGGATCGGTTTTCTGAACTACAGAGTGCGTTTTCCGTCTCAGAACCATCTCAAGGTTTATTGGAAGGTCGTTCTTATCTGCAGATCCCATCTTGGTAAAGGTCTCTTTCTCGCCATTTTTTTTTCCAGGCTTAAATAGCTAGCTGCAACTTTTTATTTCGATTTTTCTGGTGTATAGGGTTCTGGTGCACCGATTGGTCTACCAGCGACTGGAATAGCAGCCACGATGATGTTCACTGAGAGTCTGCTGTAGGATGTTCTATCATCCGAGCTCATTACCCTGCTGGTCGCATGGTTTCCTACCGAGTACAGGTGAAACGACCTTGCGCTGAATTACTTGGTCGCTTCCTCACCGGCTCACTTCGTTTCCTAGTTATGTTGGGTCGATTCTCATTCAATCATGAAACATTATTTTGTCCATTTTATGCATATAACTCTAAGGATTTCTCTACCACTCTGTTAGGAATTTGACGTCTTGTTTATCTACGCTGTTTAACCTATCCTCTGCCCTACTTCAGCGCTCAGATGTTGTAGGGAATAATTATTCCACCCCTCTGTATATGTGTTTTTCTCTATTACCTACAATAGTATCCGCAGGGTTTCTGGCACGATGATTTTCTGGTTATATCTATGTTAACTCAGTAGAGATATTTATCCACTAATTTCATGGCAATCATACCGATAGCCGTGTACTTCATTCAGATTCGCATAGTCGTAATTTCTGTTGTTTTTGTTTATTCGACCATCCGAGGTGGTGTTAAATAGAATTTTGATTTACCACAGGGGTTCGGTAGTTACGACCCAGCTATACGCACAGGAGTGTAAGGCCTTGACTCGGCGCTCCCAACTAATTCATGTTTGTGCTATAATGACAGTAGAAATATAGGAGCAACATAATTCGTCTTTCTGTGTATATCTAATAATGCAGGGTTAAAATATAGTTACGCCTCTTCAATTTTCGTTTTTCGTTTATGAACACACACATCATAGTTTTAGATTTATATACACACATATCTTCGGTTTATTCTACAGTAGTCATTTACGTTTCAAGTTTGAAAAGGGATTTAAGCGCTATGAGCGCAAGTCCCATTCAAAGAAATGAAATTTACCATCATGAATTCGTATGGTTGACCTCTCACTTATTTCATACGGTTATATAGTTCGGTTCTAAAATATGTCTCTCCACGGCTCATTTGTTTTATGTTACTAGCATATATGATTTCTATAGCTCTCGGTGCGCTTGCATGTATTCAATAATGATTTCGGCGCATTGGTTTTATGTTGTTAACATATATGATTACTCTAGCTCTCGGCGTGTTTGCATGTATATCTTCAATAACAAATTTAATTAGCGTATATTTCTTTTATTTAAAGTCGAGTCCACGAGAACCTCGTGGCTCTAAGCCTCAACACTTGTTAGCATATATATATATATAATCGAATGGGATATATATATGAAAATGTTTTTTTTTTAAAATGTCTATGCATATGTTCAATAGTGTAATTGATAGAGTTTATTACACATAGATTTACTCCATAATCCTAACGTTTCTCCTAAGGGTTAGAGGTGAACTTTAAATTTCAATACATTCTATAATGGCTATAAGTGAGTTAACCTTAATGTATTACAGATTTGTTCTTTGGTTTAACAATAATACATCTTCTAAAGTCCTGGCTCTTAATTACTAATTTCTTTTGAAGTACACCTTTATGTATTCAATAATGCTTGGCTAGAGGACTTTAATTATCAATTCAATCCTTTGCTATGATAATTATTTTTCTATGTCACAGTTTTGTCAAGGAGTAAGAATATATTTTAGATATGAAATCCACACCCTTATAAATGATATCACGCTCCTCTAGAATATAATTACTCTTTTTCCAGCACCATTATAATTGTTAGAATGCTCATATATGCAGTCTATAAATGTTATAAGTGTTAGAATGCTCATATTTGCAATTTATACTCTAATATCTTGCTTTCTTCCTTTCTGCTACATACCATGTATATATTTCAGTAATACTATAATGTTTCTCTAGCATACACCAAGCATGTCATATCATTTTGTGTCTACAGGAACATAACAAAAATTAATCATCTGTAGAGGCCAAGAAACTTCAGATTTAAACCGACCGTGGTTTAGAGATTCTGGGGTTTCTACTCTATGGATTTGCTGGTCTACAACTAGACAGAATCTAAAAGGTGATTACCTTAAGATGGATTCTGTTAAATGTAGTACCAAAATCTCTCATTGTCATAAAATTAAATTTTATATGTAGCCAATTCATACTGTAATAAGACATAGAAACAAGAATTTCAGAACATACCAAAATCTGCAAATGACCAACCTCCCAACCTTAGAATCCTCTTTATCTCCCAGGATTCACCCCCGAGCAGAGATCACATCCTAGCCCAGATCAACCTCTGATCTGCCTAAGAGCAGCTTATTTAAGCTCATATTTCCCCAAAGCATGTTTCTAATTCTGCGTCCAGAATAGAAGGATGCTTTCTTTCCTGTTTAGCCTAGGCTTCCCATCTTGGGATTCTTTAAAGCTGCTTTAAGCTTTTCCTCAGCTTTTCCAGCTTTTTCTCACCTCTTCCCAACTACTCCTCTTCATTGGGAAAATTTAGATTCCTCCTCAAATCTAAATAAATTTCTTTCAAGGATTTTTGAAAGATTTTTGGGGATTTGTTGCCTTATCCATCCTCATGGATTTGGCAAGTGATCTCAAATTCTCTTTTTGGTCAAATTGCACAATTATTTTATTTATTTCCTCAAATAAAATATGCAAATACATTCACACCATATTCATCCCTTGGGGTCCACCCCCTTAGGATTAGAGTTCAAATGTCTAACTTTAAAAAAATCAACACACAAATTGGGGGTGTTACAAATGCTTAAAATATTAATCCCTACGGTTTAAATGATTCATCCATTGAGTTTATTAATCCCTTGCATTTATAATATTAATCTATTTGTTTTATTACTCTATTGGGTTTATAATGTTATTCCCTAGGGTTTGTAATCCCTATGCTTTATAATATTAATTCCTTTGATTTACTAATTTCTTGGCTTTATAATATTAATCCTTTGGGTTTAAAATATTAATCCCTTGAGTTTACTAATCCATTGGGTTTATAATATTAATTTGTGGGTTTTATTAACTCTTTGGGTTTCTAACATTAACAATTTCTTTTGTTTATTAATGTCGTTGGTTTATAATATTAATAATTTAGGTTTTTTAGTCCCTTTGGTTTATAATGTTAATCTATTTAGGTTTTAATCCCTAGGGCTTATAATATTAATCCCTTGGCTTTATTGATTGCTTATGTTAATTATACCTAGGGTTTATAATATTAATCTGTTGGGTTTATAATATTGATAATTGCATGAGTTTATCAATCCCTTGGGTTTTTAATATTAATCCTTTGAGTTTATCAATCCCTTGAGTTCTTAAAATTAATTTCTTTAGTTTTTTATCCACTTGGTTTTTAATATAAATAATCCCTTGGGTTTATTAATCACTTGGGTTTATAATATTGTCACATTTGGTTTATAATATTGATCCTTTTATGAACAATATAATCGCTCGGATTTACATTCCCTTGGTTTTATAAACCCCTTAGGTTTACAATATTAATGTCAAGGATTTATAATGCTAATCCATTGAGTTTATAATATTGTTAATCCAATGAGTTTATTAATCTCTTGGGTTTATAATATTAATCTCGTGATTTAATGAATATTAATAGATGTCGATTTAGCAAACCTTTCTAAGTCTCCATTTGTTTCTAATATTAATCTCTTGGGGTTTTTATATTAAAAGTTACTTATTATTATTATTATTATTAATGTAGATTTAATAAAGTTTTCCAATTCTCCATCTATTTTTAATATCAATCTCTTTTGTATTTAGTCCCCAGAATTTATAATATTGAGACTTTGATTTTATTAATTTGATTAATTAAAAATAAAAATCTTTAATTTTTCATCCCTAGAATTTATAACATTGATTCTTTGAGTTTATAACATTAATCTCTTGAGTTTATTATTATTAATTAATTATTTATTTTTATTTTAACTATTATTATGATTATTATTATTTGTAATTATTATTATTAACTAAATATTATTAAAAAGTAATAATTAATTATAATTTAAAAAATTATAATATAATAATAATAATTAGAACCATCATAATAATAAAATCTATCTTAATTATAATATTATAATAATAATATTTTATTAATACTATTGTTATTGTTAATTGTTAATGTTATATATTTATGAAAATCAATATTAATATTCTATTTATACCATTAATTATTTTTATTATTATTAATTATGAGCTATAATTAATTATTATTAATTAATTATTAATTATTAATTAATTAATAATAATTAATTAGAATTAATAATAATTATAATTATAAAATTATTATTATTATTATTATTATTATTATTATTATTATGATTATAATGATTTATGGCATAGTTTTAGTTATAGATGAAATAGATTTTTTTGAGAGAAATTTATTATAATTGGACAATAAATTTCAATATTTGTTGTTGTTTAAAATATATTTTTGAATACATAAATGGATTCATCTCCTTAAAAAGAGCATTGGAATTATGTATATTAAACAATTTAAATTTAATTTTAAAAAAATTCTGTCGAATTTTAAATAAAAATAACTAAAAAATAATAATAGTGAAAATAACTATTTCATTTATAACTTTCACTACACCATTATTTGTTATTAAAATTAAAAGTATATCATTAAAAGTTATCTTATCCCTGTAATTTTTAACAACATTTAATAATCTGATTGTGCATATTTTATTTATATATATTAACAAATCATTCTTTTCTAAACTAACTGGTGAATATTCCAGCATCAAGTTATAAGATGTTCCAGCGACTTTTGCACCCTGACATTTGTATATAACCACTGTTCTTCAAGGCAAATTTGGGCTTGCTCTAACTTTTCTATCATGGGATTCGACGTAAAATAGTCAGATATATTCACTGGTACTGCCACAGATTGGAATTTACACAATCTTCCAGATTTAACAGACACCATATTATCCATAATTTCTCTACTCCTCCAACACTTATGTGATTCTCGCCCTTTGGTTAGTTATTAAACGTTTCGGGAACGAACTTTGTTTTAAATTTGGGGTGTGTTCATGTGATGCAGCGTGGCAAAAGGTGTCACTGTCCGAATGGGTACATATTGAACGTTTCTGGAACGAACATTGTTTTAAATTTGGGCTGTGTTCATGTGATGCAGCGTGGCAAAAGGTGCCACTGTCCCAGTAGGTACAGGAATAGTAAATTAAAGGCCCACTCTTACTCGATTTCATTTCATTTCCTTACTGCATCATAAGATTTACCAGTTCTCGGCGTGATAGTGCTGTCATCTTCAATGAACATTTTTTCACCAACTTCTTTTATATCGATTGTGTAAAAAATGATAAAAAAGTCATATAAGTTTTTAAGCAATTGATGCCTTGATGTGGGCTGTGAACTTTTGATCATGGATACTTTTATGTTCTCGAAACAAATATATGAATGCGAACATTTTCACGTACATTCAGCATGTGCTAGATTAATCATGGTTGCTACTGTGTTCTTATAGATTAATCATGGTTGCTACTGTGTTCTTATAAAAAAAATTGTATAATGGTTACTACAATTAAAAAAATGTATAGATGGGAACATTTCAAAATTTCATGACGTTCAAGATGCGTTCAAAAAACTTATAGATGGGAACATTTGAAAATTCCATGACGTTCAAGACGTGTTAGACGACCAATAATTCGTTCAGATTGTGCGATCTTTGTTGTCACATTGTTGTCTTGGGCATTGTTCAAGTTCGTCGACGGGGAAGGCTTCATTCTTAGCAGGTGGGTGGGATGAGGTAACTCATTTGCATGTAGATGGACATTATTTTTGAAACTGAATGGCCGTGGGTTCAATCCCGTGAAGGAGAGATACAAGACAAATCCAGCGATGATGGTTATGTCGGAGATTGGAAGTCACCCTTCTAGTGTTCTTGTATTATTACATGAATTCTCCAATTTGATCCAAAACCATATAACCATCTTGAGATTGTAATTGCACTTATATGCTGTATTCGACTTCCATTATTCTAGCTTTTCCTTTCTTAATTCCTTATCATTACATTTGGTGAAGGTCAAAGGGAGCACAGCTATATATATTATCTCTTTTTAATAATTCGAGCTAATATATGAGCATTGATCCAACATTCATCCATATGCTGTGTAAATGGTATTTAATGCTAAATGCATCAGAAAGTGTTTTATATCTATTAAATTATATGAGTAAAAAAGTATTTTTAAAAGAACAAGGACAATTTCTATATATTCAAGAGTGCATGTTTATTTATATGGTTTTTGTTGGTAGGATATAACGTATTTGAGATGCGTTGACGTTGGTTGATAAAAATAAACAGACAATTTCCAAAGCAAACATTAGTGAAAAATTTATTTGCATTCTGCTTGGTTGAGAGCCTTCGAGTCTTATTTTGCAATCATATACAACGTACGATGAGTAGGGTAGAGTGTCGCCAAATTGTCCATGGAATTCAGCTAGTGTACTATACCATTATGTGTCAGTTAAATAAATAAACTTTGGTCATTGATCAAGAACTTGATTGTTGTGCTCGACATTATTCCAAGTCAGTAGAAATGTTGTGGTCTGCATATTATATGTGTTCCAATTTCTGTTGAGAAACACATTGTTCCTATACTAGAAGTTGGACGGATATATGGTAGGACTTCATATGTCGCATGTTGTTTACTCCAGATGGTCGACTACCGAGTATCAGAGGGGCCTACAATCCTTTGAATATCAACTATTCAATGGGCCCATAGTCCAGGCGGTTACGAGTTTTTTCTATCCACCAAGTAGTTGTTCGCTTACTATAAGTCAGAGCCCACTATGGTCGGACTTGCTATTGTGCTAGACCTTATTCCTCGTGAACGAGTACCGACCTCATAGTTAGCTTTAGTCAACTCTACTTCCGTTGCAATTTATATTATTATTAATTATTTTTTATATTTTTATTTTCATGGGAGAGTCTCTGTAGAGTATGTGGCAATGCAATATTGTAAGAACAACATGCATCTTCCACATGGCAGCGACTTGGTGGGCCAGGTGGAAGTAGTCAACTCAAAGGATAGTTGGGTTCAAGCTTGTCCATCAATGTAGTGATTTTTGTTATCTTTTGGGCTTGACCCATGATCTTCGACCTAGTCGGTGTGAGTACCTTTGTTGGTACATCAATTTCATTCATCCTGGTGAAGTCTGAACATAGACTAAATTTAGAATATATATATATATATATATATCTGTGTGTGTGAGAGAGAGAGATTTGGTAGCAACAAAGCCCACGTGGTAGCATAGAATTGTAACAACATCATTTACCTTCCACATGGTAGCGAATCAATGTCCCAAGTGGAAATAGTTAACTCAAACACTAGTGTGTGTTCTTCCACGTGGTAGCGCCTCAATGAGCCATATGGTCAATTATGGTCAGCCAAATCATGGTCAGCCATCTCCATTAGCATCCCTATTTTTGTTATTTCTCAACCTGACCTCTAACCTCAAACCTAGTCACGTTAGGTCTCATTCATTGTTACTATAAGTTCCTTTACTTGGGCATAGTCCCGACCGAAACTAAATTTAAAATATTAATAAAAATAGTTATATATATATATACCACCCACACACACACACATATATATACCATATGACATTATATCATTTTAACAACATCCTTCATCTCCGATGTGGAAACAGCTCGGTGGCGAGGTGGCACTAGTTAGCTCAATGTTCGTCAGGGCCGATCTTTTTGCATCAACATGCTTGTTATTTTTATTTATGGGCACAACCTCTAACCTTTGGCCTAGTCGTAGTCGGTCCCTTCATTGCCACATCAACGTGGTTGAAACTGGTGTTGTCCCAAGCCCGATTATATATATATATATATGTGTGTGTGTGTGTGTGTGTGTGTGTGTGTGCGTGTGTGTGTGTGTGTGTACGCATATACATAAACACATGTGGCAGCGAATCAACCCATATGGTAGTATAACAATGAAGCAAAATCATTTATATTCCACATGGAAACAACGGAATGGGCCAGGTGGAAATAGTAATCTTGAAAGACAGTAAGAGTCGATACTATCCATTAGCACAGTCCTGACCTCAAAAAAATTTAAAATATTAATATATAACATTTTGATGTATATATGTATATATACACCACGTTGCATATTTTTAGTGGCCCATGTGATAGTATACATTCTAACAACATCATTCATCTACCACATGAAACTGGATCAGTGGTCTTTGTGGTAGTAGTCACCTCCAATGTGAGTGGGAGTCAACCATATCCATCCGAGTGTACATTTTTTTATTTCTTGGTGCAACCCCTAATCTATGACATAGTGAGGGTTCGTCACCTTCATTGGTACATATTTCTTATTTTTGCAGGTGTCGTCCCACCTCGACTATATTTAAAATATTAATATATAATATGAGACAGTTCATCTCCTAAGAACTCGATGGGACAGGTGGAAGTAGTCAACTCAAAGGGAAGTCAGAGTCAAACCTATTCATTCGTGGACACATCATTGTTATTTGTAAGCCAAATTCCCGATCGTAACAACATGGCTTACTTTTTCATGACCCTCGTTATAGCTTTTTCAGTGGCCCCACCTAGTTTTATTATTTCTAGGCTTGACTCACGACCTTTGACGTATTTGACCTAGTTGGAATTATTTCTTAGCGCAACCCCTAACCTATGACATAGTGAGGGTCAGTCACCTTCGTTGGTACATATTTCTTATTTTTGCAAGTGTCGTCCCACCTCAACTATATTTAAAATATTAATATATAATATGAGATAGTTCATCTCCCAAGAACTCAATGGGACAGGTGGATGTAGTCAACTGAAAGGGAAGTCAGAGTCAACCCTATCCATTCATGGGCACATCATTGTTATTTGTAATCAAAATTCATGATCGTAACAACATGGCCTACTTTTTCACTACCCTCATTGTAGCTTTTTCAGTGGCCCCACCTAGTTTTATTATTTCTAGGCCTGACTCATGACCTTTGACCTATTTGACCTAGTAGGAATTAGTCATGTTGCTGGGTACATAAACCTAATTTACCAATCTCTAGTGCCAGTCTCGATTATCTTCGAACTCCTGATGCTTTTCTTGACTTCTCGTCTTGGGATAACACATCACTGCTTCTTTTTCCGCATAGTGATAGGGAGATTCATAGGTGATCAATACGAATTTACCATTACTAGGTCATTGTAAGGCTAGATGGATAAGCCTTCTCTGATTAGAACTATAAGGTTTGATTTCCGCGTATCTTTTTCGCCCCATGATCCAACGACTTTTATTAGGGCTTAGTTTCTTCTTGGGCACTCTACCCACCAAACATGTATTTAGTTATGGCTTGGCTGTAGTGGTTTTTCAATTGGGTGGAAAATTTCCAATGTTCTTCCAAAGAAAAGAAGACTTGCCACAATGCCCACTAGTCTTATCCCTCAAGAGTTTAAGAGAACGAAATTTTTGCTGAGCCTAAAGGGTTCTTAGAGAGTAGAAGAGGGAACATGAATATAAGCATTCAACAAGGCGATGAGGAAAATATTCTCAATGTTCAAATACTCGCATGAGTACTATGCGCTTTCATGCATTGGGAGATTTCTGGGCCTGTAAACATTTGTCGCTTGGGGAGAGAGAGTTCTAGGCATATTTGCGCAGAAATATTTTAGCAACATGCAAATAAGAAATTGGTGAATCCTCAATAGAGTACAACTCAGGAAATACGCTACCATGTTAAGTCAATGTTGACTTGTTATGCAAGCTAAGGATTTTGGCTGACAGAAAGTTCAACAAAAATGGAATTAAAATCAATTCATCTGATTAGGTTGTGCCCAATTATTCAAGAGATTACATTCGACCATAGGAAATATAAAAATTTTCTCTTGTAAATCTAAAATTTCGAAGGTAATAACTAAGGATTTTTTCGACATTGCTAATGTGCCATCGTATTGTGTAACATGGGATTGTTACCTTCTTGAGCTCACAGATCCGGTCGATAATTTTTCCCTAGTGTAACCTATTAACTGTAATAAAAAATATATGTTAAGTTTTCATATTTAGGCTATTCTTTTCCCACTTAAGTTTTTTCATATAGGAAATATTAATTTTATGGATGTTAATTGAATATGGCTTGAATGAAAACAAAAATTGAAATGGCATTGTGCTATATTGCAGCTAAATGAAAGAATGTATAATATCCATGGTAAGGTTGGTGACAGTAATTTGGCTTTCTATTGATTACGCTAAGACTGTGTTAATGATATACTCCATGATATTCATGAAGCAATTCTTAACTGTTTGTACAAAATCCCACAAAAATTTATATAACAACACCTATTTACTACCAATGCTTTAATATTTTCATTTATTTTAATTAGTGTTTCCACATAGTGAAAACATAAATGTTTGAACCAAATCAATGAAATAAAACAAATTAATGCATGAGTTGAGATGAAAATTATTTGAGGATACTCCCACTCTAATAGGAAGAACGATAAAGGCCCAAGCACAATTTTGACAAATCAAGTAAAGGGTCAGGACTTCTCTATGTTTGGAAAAAAATTTCACTGGCTATTCTCGACTCTAGATTATGAACATAAACTCAGGGAGTGAAGTGTGTAGCTGATTATGTGTACCCTTCTTATGAGATTTTAAAGGTTCCAAATTTTTGGAAACCACTCTCAATTGCATCATTATGTTTTTAGTTGATTGAAAAAACATAGAGGAAAAGAAAATAAATATATTTTCAACTAATCAAGAAAGCATTGTAATTTTAGCGTAATGAAGTAAATTTTATAAATTATAAGTTTATATTTTCACTTATGGTGTATGAATCAAAATTTATTATTGACGGCTACTAACAAAAAAATCATAATAATATAATTACATTAATAATAATAATATCAAATATGGAATTTTTTGTATCCCTATTGTACTGAAATTTTCACAAAATTTTATGCAATCTTATGCATTGAATGAAATTAGTTAAAACTTTAATAGTTGATAAAGTTTTTCATTTCGTTGCCATAAAATTAAAATTACAAGTATCCAAATGTTCATGACTGTTACAATCATTTTTGTTGTGGATACTTTATATATCAATTCAAAAATAGTTGTTGTGAGTTTAGAACCCCTGAAGGAGCTCGTAGAAAGGATTTTCAAAGAACAAGAAAATTGGGAAAGTTGCTACAATTGAATTTGTTATGTGCATATATAGTGGCAATAAGGTATATGAATATGCCAACTTGTGTTTTTTGAACTGAAATAGATTGATTGGTTTTCTCGTTTTCTTTCAAAGTTGAAATGGTGCTCACTTTTTATTCGATCATTTTTTCGTAATTTTCACTCATTTTTTATTTATGGTTCGATGTGTACTGTGAAGAATATGTCTATGTGAAAGTTTTTTTTTTTTTTAATTCACATCTATGTAATGCTCCTTAGCAAAAAAAACTAATAAGACTATAAATTTTGTCAAAATTATATTTTGTGACCTTAAAATATTGTCCATCATGTTCAAAATCTAAGGGGCCAAATTAAAGATAAACACTAATATGGAATTTTCCACAAGCCTTTCCCTTTATAGTGATATGCGGTTGGATCAATGAACATATTGTGCCATATGAAAGCATTTATTTCATTTTCTAATGGGATTTATTCAAGTTTCTTGGTTTTCCCTTTAAAGCATTGTGATTGAAATTTAGTTTTCTTGGTTTTCACGTAAATTTGCCCTCACACTCTACAATTTTCCACATTCAACATACTTTTTCGTCCATGCCATTATAGATAAATTGATAGTTGGTTCTATAATTTCATATAAACAATAACGTGTTGGTTTCATGTACAATAAGCTACACTATTGAATTATATTTATATTTTTTCAAATGTTGTTCTATGTTGCTTGCATTCAGCTCCTGAATAGAAATATTTTCCATGTTTGTTTTGATTTGAACATTGCAGTTTTGTTAAAAAAAATTCTCAACATTAACTAATATGAATATTTACACTAAATTGGTTTTATAAAAAATTAGATTTAACTTCATATACGGAAGATAAAACAATTGGTTTGTATTCATTTTTTCCACTTTACTATGAATACATATCTATACCGATGTGGACAATCACAAAATTCAAGTATAAACAACCAAGAAAATATTGAACAACTTATGCCATAAATAAAGTTTAATTTCCTAGGAATTGTATCTTTATACAAATGCGATAATAAATTGCAAATAAGTACTCACCTCTTTAATCTACTAGGGAACTAAAATTAGAGAAAGTACAACAAGCTTAGTTCAATCATTGGTGATTAATTTTATTTCTTGGAGTTTTGTCTCTTTTTTTTGTAGGTCATAAGTTAATAGTTTCACATATAAAAACTTATATCAAAAATACATTTTCTTCTCTTGTAGGATTTTTTTTTTCAAATCTGTGAAAGTAACAAACTCAGGTTAGTTACACGTTGTATTATACAATCTATTTTTCCACGTTCCATTGAAAATATTTTTTTTCCTTTGTCTTATAAGTTTCACAAACTTACAACCACAATACAATTTCATTTAGCTAACCAATTTCAATAAATACTTTCACTAAAGAACTATACAAATATGGATGGAGTAATTTATACTGATAGGTCACAAACAAAAAATGCAATGTAACAATGATGCGACTATTGATGATGTATTGAACACAAACAATCATTTTAGACTTCAAGTATTTTCATACATTCCATGGGATTGTCTTTTCAATGCAATTGAGGTGCTTTTGTATTTTTATACATCTAATGAATTACGAACTAGAAAAATTAACCACTTCTTGATATGTGTCCTACAAGGGCACATTGAAGCAATATAATATTTTAATTATGAGCTTGAAGCTGATTTCTTATATCAGCTTCATGGAATTCATTATGTTGAAACATATTTGGGGAGGAGGAAGCTATGTCCTTCAAATGGTGCTAGTGACAATGAATGAGGAATCCATGGAGATATATTTTCCATATGTTTGTTTTCAAAATGGTTGAAATTACCAGTAAGAATATGGTCAAGCACAAAAAATGGTATTTTCTCTTCAACTCAAACAAAACAACAAACCCATTTCATATATTGTTCCATGATGTGAGTCCTGTTAATGGGAACTATGAACCATTATTATACAGAAAAATAAGTTGAACTATTGTCACACATAATGAATACTTTTCTACTTTTTGCAAAGATATAAAAATTTATTACCAAACAATGAATGACAAATGAAAACCCAAGGATTGAATAAATAAAACAAATACTATATCCATTTGTGGAGAAAGTATTTTCTCTTCACTTTATCATTTTATAACGCCTAAATTTTATGTAGAATCATTAAGAGTTTACATTGTCAATAATTTTTCAATTTGATAATGTGCAGTGGACAAGATGCATTGCATTGTTTACAAAAATATCTATCAAATGTGTAACAAATTCTCAAACAAAAGTTTCAAATTGGAAAGAATGCATTATCAATTTAGAAATCCCATATGAGAAAGGTGGGTTTGAAGGCGGCCGATTTTTCTTGAAATGGGAAGAAATGATATTCAAATTAAATATACAAGAATAGTCCCTTATAACTTTTGGTATTGTCAATTATTTCCAATGTAATATTTTCTCAAGCCAAACATACAATATAAAGTCATTAGAAACAAATAAATTTTATATTCACTATGCACCTTTGTCAATAGAAAAAAAATTAGCAACATATACATTGTAGATTGTGAAATATTGGTAATAGAAACAACCTCCTTGCACACAGAACATGCATTGATCTAAAATATTTTGCTTGAGATGTGTTTAAGAATTACATGTGAAAATTGTAGCTTAAAATAAGACACTTTAAAGGCATAAACATAAGAACAGAGAAGCAATTAACATCATGCAAGAAGACACATAATTGATATCATAGTTCATCGAAGAGGGATTACGTCTTTGGGCCCTGCTCAAATAGTAGGGAGGCCCACTTTCATTAAGTGGAAAAAAGTGAAAGTACAAGTATTAAATGAGAAATTACACCCTTATACCTCCATAGCCAAAAGTACCTGAAAATTGTAGACCTTCTAGCCAAGAATGATAGGCAATAGCGGATTTGTGGTGTCGAGCAAGGCATAATCTATCTAAAATTCGTTTGAATATAACAAATTGAAAATATAACCCCTCTGAAAAATGGCCTAAATCATGGTTCCTCCCCCCTCCCGCACACTCGCTCATGGTGCCTCGTCTCACTTCATGCCCGCTCCCCGACTCGCTTTGGGCGCACCGCCGAGATGAAGGTTTATATACTAAAAGGTTGGAAAACCTCCCAAAGTTGGTCATTGGCCCCGTGGTTAGAGATCCGAATTTGTAGAGAGGGGGGGTCGTGTGGCCAAACCCCGCCGCCTCCAAATAGTGCATTTTACCATTTGCAAAACCGACACATATATTTTTTTCAACATCTTTTAATACAAATTAGGTTTTTTTGGGGGTTGGGCCCGCATTGGGCGACCCGCCCCATGCTCCCGCTTCTCGGCCCCGTTACACATGTGGAGTGTTGTTGGGTTAGCAGTGGGGTTAACAACCCCCACCACCCATATATGCATATATGGTGCCATAAGGTGTGGGGGGCAGCGGGGTCATGGCTTCCGAACCTCCTTGTTTTATTATATAACTGCTATATCTATTGGATGGGGAGGGCGGGGGTGATGGCCCGCCCTCCAAAAATATATATATTTTTTAATTTTTAAAACAAACCAACCTTTATTAAAAATATGAAATTTAACCAAAGGAGTCAAATTATCTGTCCTACAATTTTGCCTGGAATCTGGCCAGAGTTGGCTGGAATATGGTGGCTAGGTTTCAACAAAATTGTTTCCTCCTTAGTTTGTCACATCACCAATTCAACGCTCGAACTTTGAATGCTCGTAACTCCTTCAAACGGACTTGGAATTGAGTTTCGTCTGCGTCCTTGGAGTCAGAAAGAGAAGATATTCAACTTGACATTAAGTTTGCCACATTCCAGAATCTTTGAGTTTTGGGCCTTTATACTTAAGCCACTTGTACTTGGACCTGTTCGATCCACCTAGATGATTCCTCCCCACTAAGGAGCTTTTGGACCCCAAAAACATTAACACTCACCACACTGCTTGTGTCCTTTCCAAACCACACTTTCAATCCTCTGTAAACGAAACTATTACATCATTTGCAATCATGCACACCACACACATGAATCAAAAACCCCTCCTCGCCAAGATTTTATAGTACACACTCATTGATCAAGGATTACATAAAAGAAAAAAAACAATCATTATCTCAACTACTCATAAGGAAAAGCCAAAACATCATCATTGTGTTTTGAAGTGATGGGAAAGACATCATCACGTTTACATTTACTTGCAACATATGATTTAAAAATGTGGCCATCACACTAAGACCCCTAAAAGAACCATATTTTACTTAATAAGATAAATGGATCATCCCCCTGTGGAGGATCTTCCCGTGGAATATCTTCGAGAGCCGAACTTTGTATGTATGCTCTTTAGTCCTAACGTGTTTGACATGCAGGTCTTTGGGGTTCATTTTGGTTGTGATGATTCATACTCCTCGATACTTTCTATATAATCTTAGAATGACTCCTCCCGATGTGCCTCCGAGAAGTTCCCATGAATCCCTCACTGTCACTAAGGTGTGAGGAGGTGCTATCATCATTAGTTGTTGGTGGGTCGCTGGTTGTTTTGGAGCTTTCTCTCACTTCCTTCCTGGTGTATCCAGGTCCTGCATGACGCGAACATTCCTCAACTTTGACAGGGTTTACGATGCCTTATCCATTGATACCAAGGCCATGTCCTTCATACCCCATCTTCTTAAGTGGTTTGGACCCGATCCCCGTAGTATGTTTTTCAAAAGTAGTGAGTTCATCATCATTAAAAGTACATGAAATTCAAGGGTTTATTTTTACATGTGCTGGTTATGTCACAATTTTTCTAAGGCCTCATCCTTAGCTTGTAACTAGCGTAGTAACCTTTGTTTTTCTTCCCTTTCTCCCTGTAGGATCCTTCTTAGCTCAACATTTTTTTCTTGGATGCCTTGGTTAATATCATCAAGTTCTTGGAACTCTGCCACAATAAGTATCCTTTTAATATTTGGTACACTATTTGTTGATATTTTTGTTTCATCGCCTGAATCGAAACACAAGTCTATGGGTCCTTATCCTATGATCCCAAAGACTGTAAGTTCAATTTAATCTCTAGAATTGAACCCCAGATCAATTGGTATACCTCATGTAAATCCTACAGTTCTGACCTTTTCATCTTCCTCAGATTCAGAATCTTGGTTTTGTTGTATGGGGGTGGAAGACTTGTGCTTCCCCTTTTGTCATTCCTCTCAAGTCTCAACTGAGGGTGCAATTTCCAGTAATTTTCTTGGTCGTGTCCCTCTTTTTCACAATGTGTACAAGAGGGATTCTCTCCCTTTCTTTTAGTTGCGCCATTGTTTTTTGGGTGGTCACTTTGTTCATGCGCCCCCCTACTTTCTATGTGCATGGCCTTCACATTGGAATCATCGATGGTAGGATGCTCAAACAAAAATAATGAATTTGTTATGTAACTATGTAATGACCAAATGTACTTAGTTACAACTTCAGGTGAATCTAATGAAATACCCAAACCTAGTGCTTCTTTTCTAAATTCCTTGGTAAATCTTTGCACATTTTGTCCTTTACCTTTCCTTGGGTACTGCCACTCCATTAAGGCTTTTTTCTTGTAATCGAAGGGATAGAAATTTGAACATGAGAAAAGGAGGTTACCAATATTACTATTTCCTTGATGTTTTCTCTCCCACCAGATGAGAGCGGTGCCATTCAGTCGAAGAGAAGCCAACTGGATCTTAGCCTCGTCCCCCACAATCCGCTAAATCTTGCAGTAGAATTCAAGTTTCCTAGTCCAATTGTTAAGTTTCTCTGCGTCACTTTCACCATTATAAATGGCTAGATCAAATTTAACATATATATTAAAGAAAGGTTTATTAGATGCATTTCTAGAATTCCTATGATGATGGTAAGAAGAGGAGGAAGAATTTTCACTGACCAAAGGAGAAGAAGGTGGATCTCCTCCATTACCTCCATGCCCTGAACGTTTTCCTTATACAACATTCTCCCTTTCTTTCTCTAGTATCTCAAGTCTAGAGAACAATTTCTCAACCTGATATGCCATGGTGTAGAAGGTCTTGCGGAAATTGTGCTCCTATTCATTTCAAACATCATCATCCATGTTCCTTCTCTGATGTGCACGTCCCGCTTCGAGATCAAAAGATTGTAGCATCCCTTCACCTCTTTGTAGCTTGCTTCTAGTTAGAACACAAGTAGGTAATTCACATATACAAACACCAGCTGTGATACAACTTGATCCAAAATCTTTTGCTTGAGATGTGTTAAATAATTACATGTGAAAATTGTATCTTAAAGCAAGAAACTTTAAAGGCATAAACATAAGAAGAGAGAAGAAATTAACATCGTGTAAGAAGACACATAATTTATATCAAAGTTCGTCAAGGAGGAACTATGTCTCTGGGCCCTACTCAAATAGTGGGGAGGCGCTCTTTCATTAAGTGGAAAAAAATTAAAGTACAAGTATAAAATGAGAAATTACACCCTTATACCTCCATAGTTGAAAGTGCCTGAAAATTGTACACGTCTGATTAATAAATGGAAAACACCGTTGGATTCGTGGCATCGAGTAGTGCAGAATGCATATAAAATTTTTCTGAATTTGACAAAGTGAAAATCTAACCCCTCTGGAAAATGTCTCAGGCCATGGTTCTGCCCCCCTCCTACACATTTCTCATGGTTCCTTGTCTCAATATGTTTTCCCACTCCTAAAATTCCTTGGGCGCACTGCTGAAATGAAGTTTTATATATTGAATGGTTGGTGGACCTCCCAAAGTTGGTCGTTGGACAAGTGGTTAAAGATATGAATTTCTGGAGAGGGGTTGGGTGGTCAAACCCTGCCCCCTCCAAATAGTTCATTTTACTATTTTCAAAACCTACACATATATTTCTTTAAACATCATTTAATACAAACTATGGGGTTGGTTGCGGGGATGGGCCCGCGTTGGGCAACTCGCCCCATGCTCTTGTCATCTCTGTTATACACATGGAGTGTGGTTGGGTTGGTGGTAGGGTTAACAACCCCTGCCACCCATATATGAAAATATGGTATCATAAGGTGTGGGGGACGTTGGGTTCACGGCCGCTGACCCTTATTGTTTTATTATATCACTGTTATATCCATTGGATGGGGAGGGTGTGGGTCATGAACCACCCTCCAAAAAAAAATATATATATATATTTTTTAAAACAAACCAGCCTTTTTGAAAAATCCTCGTCCCACAATTTTTCCCAGAACCTGACCAGACTTGGTCAGAATCCAGTGGTCGGGTCTCAACAAATTTTTGTCCTCCTTAGTCTACCACATCACCAAGTCAACCCTCAAACTTTGACTACTCCTAGCTCCTTCATACAGACTCAAAATTTAGTGTCGTTTGTGTCGTTGGAGTTATAAAGATGAGATATTCAACTTGACATTAAGTTTTCCACATTCCACACACTTTGATTTTTGGGCCTTTGTACTTAAGCCACTTGTACTTGGACTTGTTCGATCCACCTGGATCATGCACGTATGCAAAAAAATGCACATATGAATGAATACGAATTGCAATATAATGTATCATGAATGAACACACATAAAAATAGTAACATCATTTCCATAGATGAAAAAAACTAAAGTGTTTAGAAGAAAAAAATTTAAACAATCATGAAAAAAAATTTGCAAAGTTAATATTGTTGCTTGTTCATGAAAAATCCTTTCACAATTTACCTAGCTAAGATAGAAGACACACTTGAAAATAAATGTCTAGTATGTAAACAGTTGCAGTTTCAAAAGGATATGGAAAACATTGGATAATACTAGGAACAAATATATGTAAATTTATATGACAACCACAAAAATCTTCGCACGAGAGTAATATGCAAACTTTGCAAAATAACACCTCAAAATGGAAAATTTCCACAATTTGTTTTCCCTAAGAGGATTAGGTGAAATAAATCATTTCCAGTTGTAACCACATTGTTTGAACTTGAAGATCATCTTATAGCATTAAGAATTTCATTTTTATAAGTAAGATAACGGGGCCAGAAATGGTCACAAAAGGGTTTAACGAGATCAATTATAAATTTTCCTGTCCAAACATATATTGTTCAAAATGAATTTCCATAATATATTAAAGTCACAACAACATTTGGTGTTGCATTAAAAATATTCTTAGAATATAAAAATGCATTTCAAATAGAACAAGTTTGTGTGCACAAGGTCATGAAGGCATTCAAAGAACTATGTTGTCGACATCTATATAAAGCTGAAAGAACTAGCATAAATATAAATTGGGATAGGATGCTACAATGAAATTCTTTAAATGATCCAAATGAAAACATTAACGTTGAAGACAAAAATGAAACAAGTAGTGATTTAGAAATTGAAACACCAACTAAAAAATTGTACATGGTTACATAAGGTCCCAATGCATAAATTATTTGCAAGAAAAGCTATTTGAATTTTCTCGAGATGAAGGAAAATGCCCCCTTGGAATTTTTAGAAAAAAATATGAAAAGGAAATGAACTTTTCATCCCTTTTCTTTCGAGACCCACATGATAGTGACATTGTAGAATGATTCTGCAACATTTTTTTTTTCAATGGGAGTTAATCTAGTATAGCGGTGATTTCTCTTACCACACAACTAATATATTTTTTAAAACATTGCAAATAGTAATTGTAAAAATTATTTCATGCATTTATTAAGAAGAAGAAAAGGTAAATTAAAAGGAATAAATTTACTATCAAAAGATGTGAAATACTAGCCTAAAATGGACAACATTTTAAAAAACAACATTCATTACATGGATTTCAAACACGAGAATTTCTCATGATTTCCTGCAATAGATGAATTAAAATATTAGATCAATAAACATGACCAACTTTCTCCGTCACATTTACAAGCACTAAACATCGATGGCTTCCATTGGTAAACACATTGACTAGATTACATGATAAGAGGAAGAAAAAAACATATTGAAACAATTGAATATTGAAAAATTGACTATCTCATAAGAAACAATGTATTGGCATCTAATCATTATTATAGGAATAGAATACATTCCTTAAAAAATGATATCTTAGATAAAACATTCTTTTGAAATTTTAGTATATCACTACTTCGTATCTAAATTCCAAAATAGAGGAAGCAAACATGAACATGGATTTCAATGGGTAGAGAATGCACCAAAATATGGAATAAATAGTAACAATGACATTGAAAACATTGTTGACAATTATTTCACATGTAACACAGATCACCTTGATCCCAAGCTTGCAAAAATATCTCAACATCACCATACAAAAAGTTGTAAAAAGAGAAAAAGCTATACATTTTAGATACAATTTCCCAATGCCACCCATGAGAAGAAATGATTTTCTTGAACCAATTGACTTGGTAGATGACATAATTAATGGAAAAGCGAAATTGTTGCATGATACCCTGGAACAAAAAAGTATGACAACAATAGTACTTTTTACGATTTTTTGGAAGAATTATTAGAACTTGTCCTTAATGCATATGCAAATTCATCATATTGCACATCTTGCATGACAAAAATTTAAAAATCAATGACATATGCATTTAAATAATAATAAGAGAAGATGAAAATATCAAAGTAAATTCTATTGAAATGATATTTTTATTCAGTAATTCTTTATTTAATCTCCAACTATTTTATTGCAACAAGAAATACAAAGAACACTCTCTCTTCCATTGAATATTAGTTCATGGGAATGCATATTTATAGACAAAACATTAATGGATGAACACACATTTATCCTAAAACCATCGTTCCTGCTAAAACATAAGATGAAAACTATGAAAAATTTAATGTTTAGTTTGATTATTGATTATTACATTGGTCGACCTAATGCCTTCAAGCAGTTATGCGTTGTTGAATTTTCCTCAAGGTACAACAAAAATGGAACACCCATTTCAAAAATAAAGAAACCAAATATCAAATGATTCATCTAATAGAAAAACTGCCTTCACTATGAAAACTATTGTAGGGAAAACATTTTTCTATATTTTCCATTTGAAAAGAACGAGAATTCATTGAAACAAAACTTGGTATCATTGGAAGTCACGTTTCTTACATGAAGAAAAAATAAAAACAAATGAAACTAAATTCACATATAACATCAATGCAGTATGGGGAAATTTGGAAAATCCAATTCAATAAACCTAAAACAATTCCATAGATCTCATTGATACAAGGAAAACATACAAATAAAATGGAAACTTTAGCGAAAAATATGATTTGCAAATAGACTTGCAATGTTCCAATCACCATGGGAAAAAATACAATTGAATATTGGATTCCATTTGCCATAACATCCATTTTTACTTGAAAATGCAGAATATAGAAAACTAACAAGAAT
The DNA here is from genome assembly GCA_034641835.2 of Pinus albicaulis. Classification (NCBI taxonomy): domain Eukaryota; kingdom Viridiplantae; phylum Streptophyta; class Pinopsida; order Pinales; family Pinaceae; genus Pinus; species Pinus albicaulis. The sequence goes on along the minus strand of JAXQQM020069069.1, from coordinate 38,265 downwards.
GCTCAATAGGGAATAATAGGAAATTATAAAAACTATTCCATTGAAAAAACATACGAACATGGAAAAACCATTGTATCTATTCCTAACTAGAGGAGCAAGAACTGGGAAAGCATTTACAACAAAGGTAATATTCGAAATTATTATATGACTTATGATGCACACCATTCAACTAATCCTTTTGAAAGAAAAGGGGTTGATACTAGTATACGTAGGAAAACTTGAATATAATGCACATATAATGCAGGTGATACAATTGTTCATTCTTCACTGCTAATGAATTTTAATAATTTCGCCCGTATACCTCTTAGCAATAAAACATTATATGAAATTACAAAACTTTACCAAGAATTGAGACTAGATTTCATTGATGAGGTTTCTGTACTAGGAAGTCGTTTCTTGTTCTTGTATTGATGATCGATTGAGAAACATTAAATATGGCCAAATAAAATACTATGGAAATGTTGACATTATATGTTGTAGTGATCTCTATAAAGCACAATCTATACAATATTCCTTGATATTAGAATAACCTATCATCAACAAACAATCTGTTCGATATCAATTTAGGAAAGAAAATCTAAAATGGTATGAATTTCATACTAAAATGAGCCAAAAAAAAAATCATCTCGATATTTAATAGAATGTGAAAAAACTCTCAAACATAAGATGGTATGTTATATTTGAACAAAAAAGTTGTTAGTCACACATCGATTGACCCTACTGTCCCTTGTTCTTTTTTTTAATAGAGATGTCACTTTGCACAACAAGAAAATTATGTCTATTTTTCCTCACGAAAAAATTGTCATCAATGCAATCGACCAAGAATAAGAAAACCATGGTGATTTCCCTTCACATTTGCATACAACAAAATTTCCTTTCGAAATAGTCATGAAATTAAATATGTTAGTTGAGATCTATGCTGGTGATTATGATTCACAAGATGACCTTGTTAGTAGAGCATATGGAATCATTAAATCCTATACAAAAATAAATGAAATTAATGTCATATGGATCAAGTTATTCGATACAAACATAGGGAATCACCAAGCAAGAAATTTGGCTCACTTATATAGTGAAGTCATTTTTGAAGATTAGATCCCCATATTGTGAGTATAATAACGTAGAAAACTATAAGAAAAGATATGCTATGTGAAAATATGAAAATAATTTCTTATTAAATTAGCATGTGCATGCACACTATATAGATCACAATGAATGACACTAGACAACCTTGGGTTCAATCCTACTATAATACATGCTCATGGACTATAGTCAACACAACCTTGTCTCGTGTTAGGATCATGCAATCCTTTTTCCTGTTAAATCCTCTACAAAAACAGAACTTCAAAGTAAAGAAAAAAATAATAATTGAAGTGGATTGTCCATGAAAAGTGCGAAATGAGAACTATATTACAATTATCAAATTTTGCACACACATTCATGCACATCAATTCTCTCTCTAAACAATCGTAAGCTAGAAGCCTATATGAACGATGTCCTGAATGACTATTATTTGATGAAAGCTAACATTTTGTGTTTTTAAGGGACACATTTGAAAGAAGATATGCTACAAAAAAAATTTATTGTCTTCAGTTCAATATTAAGCCATTGGAAATATGGATTAATCACATGCTTCAAAGAAAACATAAGAATTTTCAAACATGTGTTGTTTCAAGAAGACAATGGGTAACATTGATGGCAAGTATTGTTCTACATGGAATGCATATTACAATTGTCAATGTCTGCGCAACAACCTATGCAACATTGCCCAATGCACTAAATATTATTGAGAAACAATTATGTAATGTATGTATTGGTAAACCAATATTCATCATTGGAGGTTTCAATGTTAACACACACCAAATTACCAATATAACAAAGACACTAAAAATATATATAAATAGCTACAACCTCTATTTTCTTCTAGATGCAAATGTCCAACTCATGCATTCATCGTGTACGGTCTAACATAACACACCACTTCAAGATCTACAAGATAGATATATATTGGTCAGATCATGACACAATTTGTCTCATAATGGACCTTATGTATCCAAATGAATCATAAAGCATATTGAAATCTTTCCATATTTTCAATTAAATAATTTTTCACCTTTTTGCTGCTATTGAAGCTTAACCATTTATTAGTGTTCTTTTGGAACCATACATTTCATCCATTAGCAAAGAAACTTCTAAATAAATTTCTTTTTTGCTATAGAAGGAAAATGGATCAAAGTTGCGACGACCAAAACCAAAAGAGGAAAGTATTTAAAATACTATTTATAATTCTCTTTCATTCATTATTTTCATATATAAAATATTTTCCATGTATCCATTGTCACTAATTGCATTTTTCCCAATAACTTACAACCTTGATCAACAAATAAATACATCACAACAAGAAAAACAACTACAAAAAGATGAAGCAAATCAAGTGAATATATTACCATTTCTTATTTGCATTTGTCAAATCTCCAATATACATATCAACATTCGCTCCTTATAATTGAATCTTATTTTCATCATATGTACACAACCAAAATCCATTTTCAACCATTCCAATATCAATTGAAGAACTGAGCATCCGCAAAGTGAAAAAAAAATGTTTCATGGTCATGGCATGGTTGTCTGCAACGCATTTTTGGACAAAGAAAAAAAAATTCAAAAAATACTTGTTTTTTTTACTGATAAATAGTTATTGATGAAAATTATAATAGTTTCTCCAAGTGACCTCATCAAAAAATACAATCAAAAGATATTGCGAGGAAATGATATTGCAGTTACAAATTTCCACATTGTGGTAAAAACAAACTATGACCATGGTGACTGTGAATGCACTTTGTTGTTATATAGTACAAGAACTATAGTAAACATTGACAGAGTTTATGCAAGCTATAAATTTTTTCCCAATGCAATAATAAAACATTTGGTAGAAATCATAAGATGATTCCCAATTGGAATAGTTGCAACACTTGTAACAAAAATTCAAAAATTTAGAATGCAATGCACACTTCAAATCAAAGAAGGAAGCTTTGAAGATGATAATGCATCTGTAACATGTTCACCCTTGCACCACTCACCCATTAGCCTAATAGGGAAAATTTTACGGGCTAATAATTTCATGTTAGATACTTTTTATACTTTTCCCAAACAACATATTTCCTAGTTTCCATTTTTTCAAAGAATAATTCATTCAAGGGTTATCGTATGAAATTATTTAACCTTAAAAATCACCAAGATATTATATAGAATAATATAATATAATTAGAAATTTAAATATTTTTATAAAAATATCATTAAACATTTTACAGTTTTTTCGATTAGAGATTATGAAGATTCGCCAAGGTTTCTAAACTTTCAAATAGATATCCATCATTAAAATTTTCCCTATAGCCTTATGCATTTTATCTTATTGTATCCACGTAATATCAAAAAATTGTATTTACTTTTCTAATTTATATCATAGCTATAGCTATTTGAAAAATTTGCACTTATCTACAATGAAATGGAACAAAAGCTCCAATGTGGATATATGCCAATTATGTTGTTAAAAAACATAACAACAATCAAAGACCTCATGGAAAAAACATTCTATACAGCATAAGTGACATTCATAATGCATTTGAACACTGAGATATAAAAATACCTCGAAACATTAATATATAGAGAGATACAGATGACTACATACCCAACAACCTACTTATATTCCATTCCACAATAACTAATTTTCATTATACATTTTTTGACTAGTATTCTTTTCTAATATGTAGAAGTAATAATTGTCATTGAAATTCATACTCCACACCATTTGAGCTTGTTTGGGCACTGTGCAATTTCCAATGTCATCATTTGTTATGATAGATTACATATGAATGTTTTGCATCAAGTGCAACCAACAAACACCTTTTCTCTTTATGAATTTTATTAATTGCATTATAATAAATATTGATAGTAGCACTTTACATTGTTTCCTTAGAAACATGATAGTTTAATAGTGAATACTGCCCTAGTTAGCTCAAATGATTACCAATAATATCTGCAAAAAAATACAACAATTTATATGTTGCAAAATTTACAAATGCATGGTATTTTCGCTCTCAATGGTGAAAATGATATCCTAGATGATGACAATAATAACAAGGAAAACAAAAGAAGACGAAGCTACAAATATCAATTTTTTATTGTCTACATATGTTCCATCCTCATTCTTTCAGATTTATTTTTTAATGGCATAAGAAAATGCTACAATTTTCTATTTATGAAAGAATAAATAAGCACTTCATATTATTTTTTCTCATGAGAGTATGATCAAAATTCATAAAAAATACTCCAAATTATTATAGATGTTCATTTCCAACGCTGAAAGGAGAATGATCATTACTATTTTCATGCAAAAAAACATTGATGTCAAATAAAAGAATGCCCCTTTTATGTTAATAATGATATTTTGTCTTTGTAATTTAGGCTATATTCTATTGATAATACAAAATAATGTACATAGAAGTTGTGGACTGTGAATATCTAGTGTTGCTTAGACTAACCCCATCTGAGCCTGGTTCAACAAAGAAAAATATAGGACCTTCCTAGCTTTTATAGTTTCTGAGAATATCATTTTCTTGATGTTTATCTAGAATGCTATAGTAGGAGAAAAACACTATAACAGATATGAAAAAAAAGTAGAAACTGGAAACTATCCAAGGAGCTACCAAGTTCCTTTTCCTTCATCTTCATCTACAAGATTTTCTTCCATCACTAGGAAACCATACTCTTGGATGATGGCTTCCTTCCTTTTTTGTGGTAAGGAGAGCCATAGACACTGAGTGAGATGCTACCTCGATTGAGTTATTCTCTGTGTCATATCTACACCTGGTGCCATCCAGAGAGAGATTCCAGACTCCAATATCCTCTGCTGAAGGGGGCCTAATAGGTATACTATTCAATTTCCATGGCGGGGAAGGTAGAGAAACCGAAATGGTTGATTTTTGCCACCATTTCCTACATGTATAATTTAAATTGAGAGATCTAGGTGGGCTTGCTTATGAGTGATGGTCCTCTTCGGTCTCTAGATCTAGAGTACTATAGAGGGGAGTAGGAGCAGGGGGGTTGGAGCCATCGGCTGCCTCCATTATTCCATCCATAGAGTGAGTGCGAAGGGAATCATTATGGGGAAATCCTGGAAGGGTGTCTCTACCTTTTCCTTGGATGGGTCGCATATACTATAAAGGATGCATAGTAAAGCCGACGAGAAGAATGTGAGGAGGTAGAATGAGAGTTTTTAGGAGAACCGAGAGTCCTTGAGAGAGCATGACAATAGGCATGTCAGTTGGGCGAGCATACCAGGTAAGAGAAGGTGACCAAGTGTGAATGGCTTCAAGAACCTCCATCAGGCCATAATGATATTCGGCAGACGGTGTAGACATTAAATGTCTAGGTAATGTCTTCAAATGACCACGGTGGGGATCTTACTTCCCCAGGGGGCTGGTCTTGCACCAGTTAATAGCCTTCTCCATTAGTTTTTGTGCCATTAAGGTGAGGATTCAGGGGTGGAATCCCTCCATGTTGATCTCCATTTGTCGTGTCGTGTGAATGTCCTTTGTCATAGGCGCATCGATTATCACCTATATCTTGGGCTGTTAATATTGATATTACCATAACAATATTTTTACTTTTTAAATTACACAAATGTTTTGAAACATTGTCTACATTATTCTTGTTAATATAATATGACTTTCAAGTATATTTTCATGTTCAATTTTCTCATTATTAGTTTTTATTTTTTAATATTGTATTGTTTTACTTATTCCTTGTTATGCTTTATTTTCACTTTTGTTTTCAATTTGAAAAATTTATTTCTCTACTCATTTAATAAATGAATTAAATAGACTACACTCAATTTTGTTTTCTCAAAGTATTTTCATTCGTTAAATTATGTTTCTTCTTTGTATTTACAACATATTACATTCCATTTTAACTAAATATTGTTTCTACTTTTATTTCAAACAACTCCAATGCAAATTTATGTTATATTCTTTGTTTAGTAAAAGTATTTTAATTTGTTAGATTATCCTGTCCTTAAAACACTTGAAATGCAATTTTTTATTATTCTTTGTAAATTCAAAAAATGAAATCATACATTTATGATTGGTTTAACATGTTTTGAGCTTGTAGCATTATCTTCTGCATTATGACATTAATTATTTTCACGAAAATTAATTGTGATATCCCAAACTAGTTTATTTAAGCTTTGCAACAAATGAACAATTGAAAGAAATCCCTGTAGCATTTTTACTCAACCTCAACACTTTGATGGAAATGGAATTTTGACACACAATCATATAACTAATATGTATAGATGTGGTATAGATGTAAGAGATAAGTTTTAAAGAGAATTTTCTGAATTGATTGGAATTTTCCAAAATAAATGAAAATGTGTCTAAGTGTTATATCTATCAAGTTGAGACTTCACATAATGTTGAGTTGAATTAGAGCATATTTTATTTTTATTTAATAAAATAAAGTGAAAATAAATAAAATGATTAAGCAAAATATATTTGAAAAATAATGTATGATACAAAACATAAATGATTTATTTTTAAAAATTTAAAAATTATATTTAACCAAAGGAGAGTTTTTCCTACACCCCATTGAAAATAATCTAAGGTGTGGAATAGTCTGTACAAACAAATTGGTGAGTGGGAAGAAGTCTTGAACCCTTGACCGACCTACGTAGTCAATTGGATGTCGAACCCCAACCTATATATGAAGAGGTCTCATTTTTCAATCAAAAAAATAATTGTTTCATGCAGTGCAGGAGAAAGCTCTCTGCAACAAAGGCTCTCTCATTATGTATCAATGTATCCTATTGTAATCAAAATTTTATTTCTTTTGTTTGTCTTCTATTTATGTATATTTTCAAGGCATGTGCATACCTTTCATCATATTCACTTGTCGTTTTTATGCTTAAAGATGACTTCGGTCATATTTATGCTCCCTTTTAGAACTAAGGCACATGAATAATCTTTAGAATTTATAGATCGTATTTTAAGTTATACTGGATCATTCTGAGTGTCAAACACACATGTATCAATAAATTTGGTACTTTATAAGGGTACAAATATTAATAGAAGGAAAATTACATTAGAGTCGAAATTCCTTTCCCAAGAAGGGAGAATATGCCTTATATATTTATTTCTTTCTATATTTGTATCATATACCATTGATTTTTTGTGAAGCGTACGTAGCAAGAAAAAGAACACGCTATTCTACATGTCACCTCCTACTCCTCTTGAAACTGTTATTGTGGGAAACATGATGGATTTTTCAAGCAACGCTAACAAACATGGGGTTGGTATTATAAGCATGTGAATAACCTTTTAGAAAAGAAAATTGGAAAAAATGGAGCAGGAAAATTCAACTCAAGATATGAAAATGGGGGAGAACTAGAAAAACCACCAAGAACTAGAGGATTTCGAGGAAATGGATCTACAATATATCGCCTTACAAATTCTAGCACTAGAATGTAACACTAAAGATCAAGTAGAAATTCTTGAAGAGGAAGTGTAAATCATTGCAAAATCCTATATAGTCGAAGGAAATGCTTCAATAACAAGCCAAGGATAGTCTTTCTCCTTATTTTGGGATAAAAAGTATTTTAAGCAAAGCAGAAACCAAACTTAAAAAATAATATGAAAGAAATAATAGGAAAAGTAATAAAAAAATCATATACGAAATGAGAGAGCATATAGCTAATTTAGGTATGGCAATGTTAATGATGGAGACCTACCAACCCTCCCCTCATAATTATCAATGAAAGTGATCTCTTGGAATATAAGTGGTCTTACCATTAACACCAAACAAAGACTTCTATAAACATAATCATGCAATAATATTGATGTCTTGATGCTACAAGTAACTAAATGTTCTATTGAAACAATGGAAAAACATAAAATAGGAAATTACTCTCAAATGGTGCTCAAGGGTCTTAGGAGGCATAGCCATTCTTTGAAATCCTTCTACAATTTCACTTCTTGACTCATTTTATTCTCTAAGAACTATTACATGTATATTATATTTAATAGGATCTGCAAGTGTTAGCTTCATTAAGAATGTTTATGAACTTAATTATTCATTAAACACGAAGATTCTCATTCAAAATATTCATAATATTTCCAACATCATTGAGGGAAAATCATGTATTGTTTGAGGATATTTTAATATTATGAAATATATTAACAAAAATAAAGGAATTATAAGAATATTGTATGAATAGTCTTCTCTCTTCATGGAATTTCTAAATTATTCTAATCTAATAGACATGGAACCAAAACATGTCATAATTACATGGAACAATAAAATTTGGGGCTCTTCTCAATTTTATTACTGTTTGAATCAATGCCTTTCATGCATCTTCTTTCTTGACTAGTATTAACTTTGAAGCTTCTATTCTATGTTGTAATGGGTAATATCATTAGTTGATAAGTATTCTCTTATATTGGAAAGGAATTAAGAAGAGTAGGCCCTTCAAATTTAAATATTTCTGGTTAAGATTCCCTTATTTCATGATCAACATTAAATCTTGGTGTAATGGAGTGGAAAGAATGTATGACACTATTATGTGCCACTTTTAGAATAAGCTAAGATATCTCAAAATGGACTTAAAGGAGTGGAATATTAGATAATTTGGAGAGAAAAAAACGACAAAAATAAAATATTGGAAAAAGAGATGGAATCCATGTAAAAAATTATCATCGAGGAGGGAAGGAAAAAGAATTGAATCATCAAGATGATATTATTCAAATGCAATTGGAAGAAAATCTTAAGTAGAAGGTAAATTTATGGAGGTGAAAATCAAGTGTCCAATGGCTTAAAGATGGAGATAGGAACACCATTTTTTTTCATCGATCCATGATTCAACATAGGAATGTGATAGAATTGTATTAGTGAAAAAATATGTTGAGTGGAATATCCATGGATAAATCAATAATCCTAGTTTCCGCGTGGCACTGAAGTGACCATGCTAGTTGGGCATAATAATCAACCACTTATATTACCTAGAATATGCATAACCAAAATGTATTAACCAAAAACCAATCTTGGTACCTTCAATTGTATCTCGGTACCTTCAATTATGTCGAATGATAAATATTGTTCAACTATAAACAATTAGGCATCATTTCCACCCAACCAAAGGAAACCTATTATTGTCTAACCTGATTCCAACATATCTGAGTAACTATCTTCCCAATGAGAGACCCTTCCATCATGATTTAATTTAACACATGTTAATCGATGTTAGGTCCCCATATTGCTAGTGTAGTCCCTTATTTTTTCTAGTGTAGCCCCTGTATTATTATTATTGTACCCCTATAGTCATAATATTTTTATTATTGTGCCCCATGAAAACCCATTATTGTTATTGTTGTGCTCTTACATTAGTATTATTAGGTCGGCTAGGATTATATTGTGATCCCATGGACTCCTATATATAGAAAGGAGTTTTTTTTTCATTTGTATCATCCAATAATTTTTCATTTATGTAATGTAAAGGAGGTCCCCCCCACATAGTGGTAGATTTCTAATGCATTGATCTCTCTTTCCTTCTATTTTGGGAGTGGGTTTCATAACATTTGGTATGAGAGCTTTGGATTCTAGGATTTTTCTTCTTCAAAAATGTCATCATGGAATTTTCACTATAAAATTTTTTCTACGAAGTTGAAGAAGCTAAAAAACAAATCGATTTGTGAATCAATCCTAAGGAACTTCGTGTAAAAAATTTAGATTTTGGTTCACAATATTTTCAAAGATATGATCTATCGACGTTAGCGTCTTTGCAGGCTCCCAAATTTCATGTGAAAGAGGTGACCTTGGGAAAATCGTCATAAGTCTCTCTCTGAGCATTAGATTAAAATTCTATAAAAAGTGGCCGAAATTACACAGATTATAGTTTTCGATATATTAATTTCAGATTTGAAGGAGGAAACACTAACACATAGCACACCGTACAAGTTAGCTCTATTGAACTAGTCCATAATTAGGTCATTGTGGGAGATTGGTCATAAATTTGTCTTGAAGAATTAAAATCAGGTCAGACCTGAGGCATTGGAACAAAGATTCAGAGGGCTACTAAAGGACTGAAGCTAAAATATAGGGGATCCAAAATTACATAGATACATCAGTTGCAATATCGAACTCCTCAAAATCAAGAATAATTTGTGTATTTCTTTTTCAAATTGCATAAGTCTTGTTTGAAAAACTAGTTTGAAGTGATTCCAAGGGAATATTGAAGCATATATATTAGTATTATGTTCTGAAATCCCCCCAAAAAGAATTCAAAACTAATTAAGCCCTCAGAATACTCTATTATGACTCATGAAGAGGAAGAAGTGAAATATGATATACCAAAATTATAAGACCAAGTGCACCAAAATTTTCCCTCGCAAAGAGTAACAAAAAATTAAATGGATGTTTTGAAGAAATATGTGGAATCTAAGATGGATGGTTTGAAGAAATGTGTGGAAGCTAATATGGATTGTTTTAACAATGGAATGGAATCTAAGATGGATGAAATGGAATCTAATATGGAAAAAATGGAAGCTAAGATGGAAAAAAAAATGAAAGACAACATGGAAGACATCAAAACTGATCTAAAAGAAAACATGTAAGGTTTGAAGGAATGTTTGAAAAGGTTGATACAAGAAATGATTCCTAATGCAAAAAGGTAGTAGAGGAAACTCATGATGAGAAAAAAATAAATGTTAATCGTTATTTCATAAACTTTAATGTTGTATTGAAGACGCACCATATTCCAAATATTGATATGAGGAAGTTCGATGGCAAGGATCCCATAACATAGATACTACATATGGAGAAATATTTTGATCTCCATAATGTGAAAACAAAAAAAAGGTACACATCGAAACTTTATATTTAGAACAAAATACATTTGTATGGTAGCGATGGCTCTTCTCTTGTAAAAACATTGTCACTTGGTGAATTTTTACGGAGGAAATGATAGCTAATTAAGTGGATACAAAGAGAAAAACCTTCTTTAACCAATTAATATATATAAAAAAAAAGGGGTCAATGGTGGAGCACATTGAGGACTTCCAAAAATTGAATATAAGCGTAATTTATATTCCGTAGGAGCACAAGATTGATGTCTTCATAGGGACTTTAAAGGATAACATCCAACATGAGGTTTTCATTTGGAAACCTGGTTAATTGGAGAAGCAATTCAGGTTGGAAAGAAAAATAGAAAGTAAAATTATGGTGAAAACAAATCCTACCACTCACATCTATAAATATGGAAGTGTTGCTACTCCGAGACTTCCACAAAATACAAGGTTGACACCACAACAATTGGAAGAAAAAAGAGAGAAAGGGCTTTGCTACATTTTTGATAGAAAATATGCTAAAGGTCATAAGTGTGCTGAGAAGAAATTATTTTACATAGATTGTGAAGAGGAGGAATAAAATTAACAAGAAACTTCAAATGAAAAGGATATACACCAAGAACTAACCTTAGAGAAAGAATAAATAAGTTCAACCATATCATGTAATACATTGGCAGGAATTACCACTCCTCAAACTCTCAATATAGAAGGATCTGTCAAGAATAAAAATTTAATAGTGTTGATTTATTCAGGTATTACCCATAATTTTATTCATTGCAAGGTAGCCAAGGAATTGAATTTCTTCCTATACCCAGCACCAGAGTGTCAAGTGATGGTTGCAAATGGAGGAGCTATAAATTTCTCTAGAAAATTCCAAAGTATCAAGCTAACCATGGGGGAATATGTATTGAATACTCCAATTCTTTCCATTCCAATGGGAGGTGTTGATGTTGTACTATGAGTACAATGGTTAAAATTTCTGGGGACGGTATCTTTTAATTTTCAAGAAATTTTCTTGAATTTTTTTTCAAAATGAAAGGAAGTTTAATTACTAAGTATCAGATGGAAGCTGGGAAAGATAATAACCTCTAATGTCATGATAAATCTTGTTAATAAATAACAACGAGGCGTAATTTCACAATTATGCCCACTTGAAGTTCCAACGCCAAAATCATCTATTGCTCTAGATCTCTAGAAAATATTAGATAATCATTGAAAGGTGTTTGAAAATCCCAAAGGAATCCCACCTATTCATGGTGATGACCATGCTATTAATTTTATTCCAGGAACTGTTCTTCCAAAAATCAAGCCTCAGAGATATCCTTATGTCCAAAAGAGTGAAATTGAACATATGATTGCATAAATGTTAGAGGCTAGTATAATTCATCCTTGTCAAAGTTATTTCTCTGCTCGAGTAGTATTGGTTCACAAGAAGGATGGATCATGGAACATGTATCCAAATTATAGGGAGCTCAATAAACTCAATATTAAAGATAAATTTCCCATTTCTATAATTGAGGAATTATTGGATGAATTACATGGAGCAATTTATTTTACCAAGTTGGATCACCATTGACGATATCATAAAATTAGAATGAATACTGAAGATATTCCAGAAACAACATTTAGAACTCATGAGGGTCATTATGAATTTTTGGTCATGTCTTTTGGCATTACTAATGCACCTTCTACATTTCAAGGGTTGATGAATTCAATTTTCAAACCCTTCCTTAGAAAATTTGTGTTAGTATTTTTTGATGATACACTAATATACAACAGACGTTGGAAGGATCAAGTTCAACATGTTGACAAGCTTCTAAAACTATTGTAGGAGAAATAATTATATGCAACAACATCCAAATGTTACTTTGGATTATAAAAGGTGGAATATCTAGGTCATATTGTATCTCATTAGGGTGTTAAGGTAGACCCTAACAAAATCAAATATTTTAATGAATGAAAAATAACCACAACCATAAAGCATATGCGAAAATTGATCAGGTTGACAGGGTATTATAGTAAGTTTGTTAATAATTATGGGAGAATAGCAGCACCTCTAACAACATTACTGAATAAAGATGCATTTTCTTCGAATTTAGAAGAAACTAAGGTCGTTTAACATCTTAAAGAGGCATTCTACCAAGCAATGGTCTTAGCTCGTTTCATAACAATCAATGAATATCATCCCTATCCTCCATCAGGTGTTAACATATCTTCAATGCACTTATTGATATTATTTTATTCCATGAATAACAACAAAATTTATCACAATTCTAAGTCACATCATCCTCTATTGAAGCCCTATAACTGGAACCTCACTGATCATCTAATATACTAGTCAAAACGTCCTTGTTTTTCCTATCCTACTTGCTCCTACACCATTTTAATCATATCATCAATCACCATGAGGTCATGACCAAGGATTCCAAATAAAATGGAAACATTGTGTAACTTGCTAAGAATACTGAATGTGATCTCTATCATGCCATTACCAATAGACCCTCAAGACAAGTGTTTACATTCTTCCACACATGGATTGTTAATGTTCTCATTAACATGACCCATTTGAATTCTTTTATGAAAAAATTATCAATGGTGAAGAGACACTTCCACACATTTCACATTTGAACATTCCTTCTATATCATCTATCAAAAAGTTATAATTTTCAATCTACTTGACCATCCCAAACCACTTAAGGATCCTAGTTAGTACATGATAGTAATGTCACCTTGTGAGTTGTGAATTACCATCAACCTCTTCTATCTCCAAGAATATGTGTATATGACATGTCCTAACTGAATCAATGATAGGCACCTTGAACCATGTGAAATGTATAAATGTTCATTTTACCATCCTTTCCATCCAACCATAAGAGACCTATTGTTACCTAACCTACACCAAGCATACTTGAATAATAAATTATCTAATGTGAGACCATTTTATCATCCATTCATGTGAAAATTTTATAGTCAACAAATTTCATGTCGCTCTTTAATAAAACATTCACATATCCTTGACGTACTTATGTTAACACTCTTTCCTTGCAATGGATAACACATGATCTATCGTATTGCCAAGTCACATCATCCTTCAAAAAATATTGTTATGCAACACCTAATCTATTGCATATATTACTCAACAACACATCCTTAGTCCTCCAAGCCTACATGGTATTACATTATCCTAGTTGTCTCATGAATCACCATTTGTTACTCACCAAATCTATCAAATAATATGGACTTGTCATGCAACTTTTCAAGTAATTCCAACACACCCTTTTCCACGCCATTTCCAATGAAACCTCAAAGTAAGTTCTTATAGTATGCATCTATGATATTATGTGGATTGATAATAAAAACATTACAAGTTTGGTTATTTATTTGATTGTATATAAAGTTCCATTTCATAGCAAGGACATCTCAAATGTTATTTTATTAATTCATCAGCATGGTTGAAATCAATCATAACAAATTCAACATGAACCTTGATATGTTATAATACCTTTCATTTCTAGTCAATCATGGGACATCATCATTTTGATTGCTAGAAGACCAATTTTTGCTAGGAATCATGTATTTATCCTACCCATTCTATTGCAATTGGCTAAGAAGAATTGTGTAGTTGTGATAGTTGAATGTGACTTAATTCCAGTCTTGTTGGCTCAAATGGGTATCGACCCAGGTTTAGAGTTGCTGTGCAACTAACAAAGCCCTCTACTACCGCACCTTTCGGCAATGACTTGCAACACAAATCGTTGTCTCACCTGAGGCAATACCGGGGGATTCTGGAACCAATTTTTATTTATCCAGAGGGACAATAAGACATGGATCTACTACTAAACTTCTCTCTTATGTTTTTCTAGACTGTGTGGATGCAATTATCTACTTTCACTGGCTATTCTCTATTCATCACTTAATACTATTGCACATTGCACCTTTATTGATCCTATGAAATATATAACACAATATAGCGCATATAAACAATAGAAAGTGCTTCACGATGCATAAAAACAAATTCAAGTGTAGATAATAAGAGAAGTACACAAATATAAATAGATATGCTTCAAACTTCCTTTCCTTAATTAATGATATGTTTTTCTTAGTACATTACTTTCTTCGACCTGTGCACACAGCTCTAGGTGGTTTACGCAAAAAAATTATATACTCATCAAGGCCTCTACGCACATAGCTATGGGGCCTTCCCTTGGCCCAAAACAAGGAAAGATATATATTCAACAAGTTTCTCATCACAAGTTCAAGACTCCCTTGACTACTATTCGACTCAATAATACATTTTCTTTATATAGCCTTTACATCTTAAAAAAACCATGGTCCACATACCATGGGTGGACTCAATACTAGCAAATAAAATTTGTGTGTTTGATTTATCCTTGTTGGACCGCACAATATGCTCCTTGAGTTGTAGAGTCTTTTAACCAAAATTTTACCAAGTTGGGCATCTCCCAACAAGTCTCTGTAAATTATTTTATAGTTCAAGATTAGAAAAATTTGTGTGTAGCATATTGTAACAACCCCTCTCCTAATCATCACCATATTATAAACTAAGAGGAGGTGGTTACTATGCTTACCAAAGATCCTAGATGCCATTATGGACCCTATAACGAAATTTTTTTATATTTTAGACCTATCTATGGGTTTAGGTTTCTCTTGACTTCCATTATCCCGACTTCTCCCCTCCTCGCCTTTTCACTTTCTCAGCATTTCTTCGGTTTGACCCTTCGAGGTGACCTTATCCATGAGCCTAGACTAGACATCTACACCAATGGCTAGGATTCCAGGCTCGCATGTTAACACCCCCAATTCATGTGTTTGAATTTCAAAGTTAGAAATTTGAACTTTAATCCTAAGGGGAGTGGACCCCAAAGGATAAATATGTTGTGAATGTAATTAAATATTTAATTGAGGAAATGAATAAAATGATGTTGTGCAGATTGACCAAAATGAGATTTATGAGATCACTTGCTAAATCCATGAGGATGGATGAAGAAAATATTTCCCCACAATCTTTCAAAAATCCTTGAAAGAAATTAATTCTAAATTTAGATTTTTGAGGAAAAATCTGAATTCCCCAATGATGAGGAAAGTAGTTGCGAAGAGGTAAAAAGCTGGAAAAGCCGGGAAAAGCATAAAACAGCTTTAAAGAATCCCTAAAATGGGAAGCCTAGGCAAACGGGAAGAAAAGAATCCTGAGATTCTGGACGCAGAATTAGAAATATGCTTTGGGGAACAATAGCTTAAATAAGCTGCTCCTAAACAGATTAGAGGTTGATCTGTTCTAGGAATTGATCTCAGCTCGGGGGTGAGTTCTGGGAGACAGAAGGACTCTACGGTTGGGAGGTTGGTCATTTGCATGAGTGGTATGTCTTTAAAAATTTTGATGTGTTTATCTCATAAGGAATGAATTGGCTACATATAAAAGTTGATTGTATACTAGAGTTATAAATGCTACATTTAATAGAATTGATCGTAAGGAATTCACCTTTACAATTCTACATAGTTGTAGAAAATAAATCTGGGGAGTAGAATCCAACAGAATCTCTAAACCAGTGTTGATTTAAATCCGAGGATATCTACTAAATGCTTACGGTTATATAATGATTCTAACTCATATATACATAGGAGAAAGCAATCTGAGATTTTCTGTACTGTACTGGAAAATAGATGTATAAGAACTATTATCTAGATTGTGTATTAAATGAAGAAAACAAAATATGTACCAACTAACTTCTAGGATCAGTACTCCATTTCTACATGAATAGAATCACAATAGCCAGGTATGTCTACATGTAGATAAGTAACACTACACCAAAAGGAAGCCCATAACAAAATTCATGGATTACAACTAATGTGTAAAAGAAGGATAAGCAGAAAATTTAACATGCAGTCTAAACATACGCAAGCCATAATTACCTGTACATAATCTACTTGATTTTGTGAATAAAGGATAGGAAAGTATAGTGTCATATTATAAATGCAACTGTTTTCCAGACACAGATCTATATCAATATACATATTAGTACATCACCGTAGATGGTTACCAAGCCTGACGAGGTATGATGCTAAACATTTACCTATTGCAAACTAATACTTATCTTAATCTTGAACCCATGAAAATAGCATAGTTGACAATACTTGGTACTATTTCAATAATAGGGAAAATATTTAGTAGTATTATTATCAAATTCAAATCTAGTGTGGTAGGAGAAAAACACAGAAAATGCCTTTGATTTCTAGCAAACTGATGGTAACAATAAACGAGGCAGAATAATCACTGAAAATCTACACTCAAATTCAGAGTTATAAAATGAGGTGGAACTGAGCTTACTGTGAAGGAGCACAGTTAAAATAATAAATAACATAACCTTTACTCGCAGGAATATAATCTAACCCCAGTATGGCCTGTAAGTAGTAAGGTCACAACACACAAACGAGTCGGAAAATCCGTAGTTGCAGAACAGTGCCATAGATAAGTATAAATCAAAACTCAAGTTAAAAGAGTAAAATAATATCCTTGTTGCAGATACATAAGAATAATCGTAAGCCAAATTGATATTAGGAAACTGACAGAGTTATATAAACAAAGTATTCCACAATACAAGTCCACTGTGGCATGGGAACATTATCAAAATTATAATGTTTCCCAAACTGAGCTAAAGAACGAGTCTGGGTCGAACCCAAAATCTGAATAACTAAAATTATACAACGATATCAAGCACAGTATTAAACTGTTGGAAACGTTCTAGAACGAGGTGAAGAGAACTGGTTCCTTCAAACCAGCGTTCGACGAGTACTGACCTGGAAAGGACCCAAGAAATTTTATGTTAAGGCTGACAAGAGCTACAACTTCCGTGGTTCACGAGAGAGAGTAATAAGTCAGTTGTAATTACCTGCAGGAGTAAAACCTTCAATATGAGAACAATTTATAACAAACGGGAATGCTATTAAAACAAAATTTTACCAATTGAGAAATGACCATTACCTGAGGCACGAGAACATCCAGGCTGACGAGGGCCTGTCATGTACATAGGGGAATGACATAAATAAGCATACGACAGAGAATAGGGGTTACCACAAGTATGAAGTAGTTCGTACTTGTATAAACGAGCAGTAGAATTTCCTACCTATACCGGTCGAGAAAAAGACCAAACTAGAATGTCGAAATGGATCTATCGCCATGCGAAGGGCTCAGACAAACTTTCGGCGGGCGTAAGGTAGAAGACGAATATCATCCAGAACCATTAACACAGTGGTTCCATCTCGTTCTGGAGACGCATATAGGAAAATGAAATAATCAGAACTTAACCCAGCAAATCAAAGCACTCGAAGCCTCAGAGATGAAACTCTTAAGCAGGAATAAGAAAAACAAAAAGAATTTAAGCAAATTGGCAGACATGAAACTATCTGTATGGCGCGATGGGAAGCCATCACTGTAAATCCAAATCGCAGAAATTATTCAAAGCACATAAGCTATACCCTAAACGCAAAATGGAAAATTCATGGTAGGCTATCAAAATCGAGCATGCACTTCATAAACTCAGTAAGTGGCATACCTGCATGATGCAACGGAGCCTGAGGATACATCGCCGAAATGGATAGATGCACGATCAATCCTCGAGGGCGTCGAAATGCACTGGTAAGAGACCAACCGAATACGAAGGAAGAGAAAATAACTGGCAAACCAAATAACACTGAGATTTTATATCCATAGAAACCTAACACATCGGTGAATCCACATCGTCCACATGGCAAGATCCGAAGGGTGAAACCACGGATCAAAGATCTGAACGCAACATGTACACCAATACGTCAACATTAAATGTGATTAGTAAGACTATAAATGTCACCACAGGCTAGCCGTGCCATCGAAATTGCAATTGCACTAGGGGAGGCTGGCGTGGTGAGTTCCAGCGTTACGTGGAACAAACCCACATGATGGTACACTAAACGATACTCATTCCAAACCACGCAACAAGACCCAAACTCTTATACAGGCTTACGTGAAAAACGAGCAGCGCGTTTCAACTTACTTAATTAAAATTTCCAATTCACATGACGTGTATATCAACGTAAAGGCGTTCGATTAAATTAAATGAATAACCATGAGTGGCTGTACGCAGAGTTAATAAGATGGATCAATTAAATCCAATTATGATTTCTACCTTGTAAACAAATGATATCCTGGTGTAACTGAAGTGGTCTCACCTAGGTCTATCGAATTATAAGGGTAGGGTTAACGTGTGAAAAGTAATTTTGTTCCCCACTTATTTATCAAACGATAAAATGATATTGAATGATCAAGGGTCAATTTCTATACAAAGAATGTAAGATATCAAAGTGGGATTTGGATAGACAAACCCATTGTATTTGTATTGTAAATATAATTAGGGTTAATAGTATTAATATGGTTATATCCAAAGGGGGTTGGATATAGTTGAGATCGGTAAACAAATCGTAATTGGGCAAACAGTGATGATGCGAATAAACCATCATAATTATACATAGCATCTTTTCCAGAATTGAAATTTAACAAATGAAGGCTTGAGAGAAAAAAAAATGTTGGAAGGGAAATGGGAGGTGTGACAAATGGTATCAGAGCCCAAGTTATAAAACTGGGCTAGTGACATTGTGCTCACTGTTGTTGTATGTTCAATGTATAAATTGATATTGTGAAAAAATTATATTTTTATTTCCACTAATCTGTGTTGTGTAGTGTACAGTGGTGCTGGAATGGCAGAAGGTGGCGAAATTTATGTTGATCTGCGTGATGAGGATAATGCACCAGATATAAATGCGCCCATGATGGCTATGTTGCGGGAATTGCAACAAGAGTTGGCTGAGATAAAAAGCCAGAATGACAGATTGTCATTAGCCAGTGAGGAGAAGGAAAAGCTCATCAGAGAATGAACTTCGCGGAACAGCCAAGAAGGCGAAGGTTCCAGAAAGAGGAAGACTGAGGAGTCTGAGGATGATGATGTTGTTAGGCATCAATACAAGCAGAAAAAGGAATTACAGGGGGAATTCCGAAAAATCAAGCCTCCCTCCTATGATGGGGAGAAGGAGGAAGATGCGGAAGCTTGGTTATTGAACGTGATCAAGTATTTCCAAGTCTATGAATATGAAAGCAATATGAAGGCCAGATTAGTTGTTTACCAGCTACAAGGTAAGGCTACCTTATGGTGGGAAGAGACGAAAATGGTCCATGCCATTGATGAAAAGACAATTACTTGGGAAGATTTCCAGGTTAAGTTCAAAAATCGCTATTTGAATGAGCGTTACTGTGATGACAAAGCAAAGGAATTCCATGAACTTAGACTGGGACAACTCACTATTGATGAGTTTGTTACTAAGTTTACAAATCTGCTGAGATATGTACCCTACATAAGGGAGGAAAAGGCAAAGGTACAAAGGTTTCTGAATTGTTTGCCTACTGTTTACAAAGAGAAAATTGAATTTGATAACCCAAAAACAATGGACGAAGCTGTTAGAAAAGCTAGATTGTGCTACCAACGGTTCAAAAGAAAAACTGAATATGGAAAAAACTGGGTAAATAAGAACGAATTCAAAGGGAAGAAGCAGAAACCAACCTATTTGAAGAATTTTGGCAGAAATAATCAGCAGAAAAAGTTTAATAAACCCAAAGAAAGCCAAACTGCTCAGTCCCAAGTGGCCTCAAAACAAGTGGATGGAGACAATAAGAAAGAGGGCACAGTGAAAATGAGAGAACCCTTGAAATGTTGGGGCTGTGGAGAACCTCATCTTTTGAGGGACTATCCTCATCAAAACATTCAGATGATCATGAGAGATCGAGAAGCTACAACAGTAAATGACATAGCCAGAAAATACCAACTATCAGTGCAGCCTTGGAAAATCGACAAGCAGAACATCAAGCTACCATGGTGGAAATGGAGGGTAAGATTTCTGACCTATCTATTACTGTTCTGATTGATCCGGGCGCTTCCTTGAGTTACATTAGCCCAAAGATTGTAGAAAATTGTAATCTGAAACCTGAAAATTTTAAATAGTCATGGTTGGTTCAGCTGGCCATTGGAACTAAGAGGAAGGTAACACATAAATTGCCCCGAACAGTAATAAAATTAAATGATTTTCACACAGAAGTAAATTTGAACATTCTGCCCTTAGGTTCATATGACCTGCTGATAGGAATGGACTGGCTGGAAAAGAAGAAAGCCTTAATGAACTACTGGGATAAGACTCTACATTGTGTAGATGAAGAAGGGAAACCTTTTATTCTCAAAGGAAAACCAAAACCTATATCTGTAAGACAAATATCAGCACTGCAATTAAAAAGAACAACTAGAAAAGGATATCAAGTTTATGCAGTACAGGTGGAAGAAATAGAACAGAAAACTGAAGAAAACCTGTTGGATGTATTACCAGTGATAAGGGAATTTAAAGAAGTTTTTCCAGATGAGATCCCTCATCTTCCCCCGAAAAGAGAGATTGACTTTTCAATCGATCTGGTGCGGGGAGCAGTGCCTGTTTCCCGAGCCCCTTATCGAATGAGTACCCCTGAGTTGATGGAACTGAAAATGCAATTGCAAGAACTGTTAGAAAATGGGTATATCAGACCGAGTGTGTCTCCTTGGGGAGCATCGATGTTGTTCGTGAAAAAGAAAGATGGAACTTTTCGGATGTGCATTGATTATCGTCAATTGAATAAGTTGACCATTAAAAATAGATACCCTTTGCCTCGAATTGATGATCTTTTTGATCAAGTGAGAGGGGCTTTAGTGTTTTCAAAGATTGATTTAAGGACTAGTTATCACCAGCTTAGAATCAAAGAGGAAGACATCAGCAAAACAGCCTTTCGAACCCGGTATGGTCACTACGAATTTGTAGTCCTACCTTTTGGGTTGACAAATGCCCCTACCACATTTGTGTGCCTGATGAACAATGTATTAAATAAGTACTTGGATAAATTTTTCCTTGTGTTCATACATGATATCTTAGTCTACTCAAAAAGTGAGGAGGAACATAAAGAACACTTGAGGATAGTATTGCGAACTCTGAAGGAAAACCAGCTATATGCCAAGTTTAGCAAATGTGAATTTTATAAAGATAAGATCCAATATTTGGGTCATATTATTTCTGAACAAGGCCTTGCTGTTGACCCTGAAAAGATAAAGGCTATAAAAGAATGGCCTGTACCAACTGATGTTTCAGCAGTGAGATCATTCATGGGGATTGCAGGCTATTATCGCAGATTTGTGGAGAGGTTTTCTACCATAGCCCATCCCATAACATCATTACAAAGGAAGGGTGTCAAATTTGAGTGGACTGAAAAATGCCAAAACAGTTTTGACCAATTAAAACTAAAACTTACTACAGCCCCTATACTGAAGATTGCAGATCCTGATAAAGAATTTGTGGTATGTACAGATGCTTGCAGAGAGGGGTTGGGAGGAATTCTTTTGCAGGAAAATTTAGTTATTGCCTATGAATCTAGGAAACTGAAGATACATGAACAGAATTATAGTGCCTATGATTTAGAGTTAGCAGCTGTTATCCATGCTTTGAAAATGTGGCGACACTATCTCCTTGGAAAAAAATTTACATTGATGACTGATCATATTAGTCTCAAATATTTCTTTTCCCAAACTGATTTGAATGCTAGACAAGCCAGATGGCTGTCTTTTCTAAGTGAATTTGATATGGATATAAACCATATCAGAGGGAAAGAGAACAAAATTGTTGATGCTTTAAGTAGAAATGCTTTTCAAATTGTAGGCAGCAGTGGAAGTAGTGGCCAGATTGATTTGGAAGAATTAGTAAAACATGCAGCAAACCAAGATCCAAATTATGAAACACTCCTGGTGAAACTACAGAAAAGAGAGGAAACTGATTTCACTCAAAACCAAAAAGGGCTAATCTGTTATAAGAACAAGTTATATGTTCCAAATGTAGAGATCTTGAAAAAAGAAATTCTAGATGAATATCATAAACATCCATATGCAGGACATCGAGGATACCAGAAAATGTTAACAGCTCTGAAAAAGAAGTTGTTCTGGCCAGGAATGAAGAGAGATGTAGCAGAATATTTAACTAAATGTATGGAATGTCAACTAGTCAAAGTTGAGCATCAGCATCCTACTGGTCTTTTAAACCCTTTGCCGGTTGCAGAATGGAAATGGGACACAGTTTCCATGGATTTTATAACAGGATTACCCAAAACCAAATACCAACATGATTCAGTAATGGTAGTAGTAGACGCTTTAATAAAAGCTGTCCATTTTATACCAGTGAAATCTACCTTTGGAACAGCTCAAGTAGCGAATGTGTTCCTGAAGGAGGTAGTAAGACTCCATGGGGTTCCAAAGGTGATTGTTTCTGACCGAGATGCTAAATTTACAGCAGCTTTTTGGAAAGGGCTATTTGGAGGGATGGGTACTAAATTGAGTTTTAGCACTGCTTACCACCCTCAGACAGATGGTCAAATGGAAAGAACTAATCAAATTTTGGAGGACATGCTGAGAATGTATGTGATGGATAGACCATCAAAGTGGGAAGATTACTTGCATTTAGCTGAATTTTCCTATAATAAAAGCTACCAATCCTCCATCAAAATGAGTCCGTCTGAGGCACTGTATGGAAGGAAGTGTCGTACTCCTTTGAGCTGGAGTCAGCCAGAAGATAAACTAATGTTGGGACCAGATGCTTTACAAGAGATGGAAAGAATTGTTAAACAGATACAAAGAAACATCAAGATAGCCCAAGATCGCCAGAAGAACTATGCTGATAAGAAAAGAGTGCACCGAGAATTTAAAGTGGGGGAGCGAGTGTATTTGCGTATTAAACCCAAAAAGAGCACCCTTTATGTTGGAAGTTGTGCAAAACTGGCCCCTAGATACTGTGGTCCTTTTGAAGTATTAGAAAGGGTGGGACCAGTGGCTTACAAGCTGGCCTTACCACCCCATGTTAGAGTTCATGATGTATTTCATGTTTCGTTATTAAAAATATATGTGCATGATGCTTCTCACATGGTTGATTGGAATGTTGTACAGGTGGAACCAGAAGGGGAGTTTCTGCCAGAACCGCTTCAAATATTGGAGCGGGAAGAAATTGAATTGAGAAGTAGAACAGTAGCAAGAGTAAAGGTGCAGTGGAAGCACTTTACTGCTGAAGAAGCTACCTGGGAAAGAGAAGCTGAAATGATGGAAAAATATCCATTTTTATTTGCAAAATGAACTCTAGTAGTTGAATAAAGACACCGAGGACGGTGTTTATTTTCAGAGGGGGAATATGTAACACCCCCAATTCATGTGTTTGAATTTCAAAGTTAGACATTTGAACTTTAATCCTAAGGGGAGTGGACCCCAAACGATAAATATGTTGTGAATGTAATTAAATATTTAATTGAGGAAATGAATAAAATGATGTTGTGCAGATTGACCAAAATGAGATTTATGAGATCACTTGCTAAATCCATGAGGATGGATGAAGCAAATATTTCCCCACAATCTTTCAAAAATCCTTGAAAGAAATTGATTCCAAATTTAGATTTTTGAGGAAAAATCTGAATTCCCCAATGATGAGGAAAGTAGTTGGGAAAAGGTAAAAAGCTGGAAAATCTGGGAAAAGCATAAAACAGCTTTAAAGAATCCCTAAAATGGGAAGCCTAGGCAAACAGGAAGGAAAGAATCCTGAGATTCTGGACGCAGAATTATAAACATGCTTTGGGGAACAATAGCTTAAATAAGCTGCTCCTAAACAGATTAGAGGTTGATCTGTTCTAGGAAATGATCTTAGCTCGGGGTTGAGTTCTGGGAGACAGAAGGACTCTACGGTTGGGAGGTTGGTCATTTGCATGAGTGGTATGTCTTTAAAATTTTTGATGTGTTTATCTCATAAGGAATGAATTGGCTACATATAAAAGTTGATTGTATACTAGAGTTATAAATGTTACATTTAACAGAATTGGTCGTAAGGAATTCACCTTTACAATTCTGCATAGTTGTAGAAAATAAATCCGGGGAGTAGAATCCAACAGAATCTCTAAACCAGTGTTGATTTAACTCTGAGGATATCTATTTCTCCACAGACAAAAAGACTGGTGATTTAACTTTAATCTACTTCTGATTTATATAATTATTCTAACTCATATATATATAGGAGAAAGCAATCTGAGATTTTCTGTACTGTACTGGAAAATAGAAGTAAAGGAACTGTTATCTAGATTGTGTATTAAATGAAGAAAACAAAATATGTACCGACTAACTTCTAGGATCAGTACTCCATTTATACATGAATAGAATCACAATAGCCAGTTATGTCTGCATGTAGATAAGTAACACTACATCAAAAGGAAGCCCATAACAAAATTCATGGATTACAACTAATGTGTAAAAGAAGGATAAGCAGGAAATTTAACATGCAGTTTGAACATACGCAAGCCATAATTACCTGTACATAATCTACTTGATTTTGTGAATAAAGGACAGGAAAGTATAGTGTCATATTATAAATGCAAATGTTTTCCAGACGCAGATCTATATCAATATACATATTAGTACATCACCGTAGATGGTTACCAAGCCTGACGAGGTATGATGCTAAACATTTACCTATTGCAAACTAATACTTATCTTAATCTTGAACCCATGAAAAGAGCATAGTTGCCAATACTTGGTACTATTTCAATAATAGGGAAAATATTTAGCAGTATTATTATCAAATTCAAATATAGTGTGGTAGGAGAAAAACACACAAAATGCCTTTGATTTCTAGAAAACTGATGGTAACAATAAATGAGGCAGAATAATCACTGAAAAGCTACACTCAAATTCAGAGTTATAAAATGAGGTGCAACCGAGCTTACTGTGAAGGAGCACAGTTAAACTGATAAATAACATAACCTTTACTCGCACGAATATAATCTAACCCCGGTATGGCCTGTAAGCAGTAAGGTCACAACACACAAACGAGTCGGAAAATCCGTAGTTGCAGAACAGTGCCATAGATAAGTATAAATCGAAACTCAAGTTAAAAGAGTAAAATAATATCCTTGTTGCAGATACATAAGAATAACCGTAATCCAAATTGATATTAGGAAACTAACAGAGTTATATAAACAAAGTATTCCACGATACAAGTCCACTGTGGCATGGGAACAGTATCAAAATTATAATGTTTCCCAAACTGAGCTAAAGAACGAGTCCGGGTCGAACCCAAAATATGAATAACTAAAATTGTACAAAGATATCAAGCACAATATTAAACTGTTGAAAACGTTCTAGAACGAGGTGAAGAGAACTGGTTCCTTCAAACCAGCGTTCTGCGAGTACTGACCTAGAAAGGACCAAAGAAATTTTATGTTAAGGCTGACAAGAGCTACGACTTCCGTGGTTCACGAGAGAGAGTAATAAGTCAGTTGTAATTACCTGCAGGAGTAAAACCTTCAATATGAGTACAATTTATAACCAATAGGAATGCTATTAAAACAAAATTTTACCAATTGAGAAACGACCATTACCTAAGGCATGAGAACCTCCAGGTTGACGAGGGCCTGTCATGTACATAGGGGAATGACATAAATAAGCATACAATAGAGAATAGGCATTACCACAAGTATGAAGTAGTTCGTGCTTGTATAAATGAGCAGTAGAATTTCCTACCTATACCGGTCGAGACAAAGACCAAACTAGAATGTCAAAATGGATCTATCGCCATGCGAAGGGCTCAGATAAACTTTCAGTGGGCGTAAGGTAGAAGACGAATATCATCCAGAACCATTAACACAGTGGTTCCGTCTCATTCTAGAGACGCATATAGGAAAATGAAATAATCAGAACTTAACCCAGCAAATCAAAGCACTCGAAGCCGCGGAGCCGAAACTCTTAAACAGGAATAAGAAAAATAAAAACAATTTAAGAGAATTGGCAGACATGAAACTATTTGTATGGCGCGATGGGAAGCCATCACTGTAAATCCAAATCGTAAAAATTATTCAAAGCACATAAGCTATACCCTAAACGCAAAATGGAAAATTCATGGTAGGCCATCAAAATAGAACATGCACTTCATAAACTTAGTAAGTGGCATACCTGCATGATTCAACGGAGCCTGAGGATACGTCGCTGAGATGGATAGATGCATGATCAATCCTCGAGGGCGTCGGAATGCACTGGTAAGAGACCAACCGAATACGAAGAAAGAGAAAAGAACTGGGCAAACCATTTGGTGTTTAGATTTTATATCCATATAACCCTAACACATCGGTGAATCCACATCGTCCACATGGAAAGATCCGAAGGGTGAAGCCATGGATCAAGGAGCTGAATGCGACATGTACACCAATACGTCAACATTAAATGTGATTAGTAAGACTATAAATGTCACCACAAAGGTCGTGCCATCGAAATTGCAATCGCAACTCGTGAGGTCAAGCAGAGTTCCAAATGTTATGTTACAATGTGGAACAAACCCATGTGACGGTACACTGAACGATACTCATTCCAAACCACGCAACAAGACCCAAACTCTTATACAGGCTTACGTGGAAAACGAGCAGCGCGTCTCAACTTGCTTAATTAAAATTTCCAATTCACATGACGTGTATATCAACGTAAAGGCATTTGATTAAATTAAATGAATAGCCATGATTGGCTGTACGCAGAGTTAATAAGATGGATCAATTAAATCCAATTATGATTTCTACCTTGTAAACGAATGGTATCCCGGTGTAACCGAAGTGGTCTCACCTAGGTCTATCGAATTATAAGGGTACGGTTAACGTGTGAAAAGTAATTTTGTTCCCCACTTATTTATCAAACGATAAAATGATATTGAATCATCAAGGGTAGATTTCTATACAAAGAATGTAAGATATCAAAGTGGGATTTGGATAGAAAAACCCATTGTATTTGTATTGTAAATATAATTAGGGTTAATAGTATTAATATGGTTATATCCAAAGGGGGTTGGATATAGTTGAGATCGGTAAACAAATCGTAATTGGGAAAACAGTGATGATGCAAATAAACCATCATAATTATAGCATAACATCTTTTCCAGAATTGAAATTTAACAAATGAAGGCTTGAGAGAAAAAAAAAAATTTGGAAGGGAAATGGGAGGTGTGACAAATGGTATCGGAGCCCAAGTTATAAAACTGGGCTAGTGACATTTTGCTCACTGTTGCTGTATGTTCACTGTATAAATTGATATTATGAAAAATTTATATTTTTATTTCCACTGATCTGTGTTGTGTAGTGTAGAGTGGTGCTGGAATGGCAGAAGGTGGAAAAATTTATGTTGATCTGCGTGATGAGGATAATGCACCAGATCCAAATGCGCCCATGATGGCTATGTTGCGGGAATTGCAACAAGAGTTGGCTGAGATAAAAAGCCAGAATGACAGATTTTCATTAGCCAGTGAGGAGCAAGAAAAGCTTATCAGAGAATTAACTTCGCGGAACAGCCAAGAAGGCAAAGGTTCCGGAAAGAGGAAGTCTGATGAGTCTGAGGATGATGATGTTGTTAGGCATCAATACAAGCAGAAAAAGGAATTACAGGGGGAATTCCGAAAAATCAAGCCTCCCTCCTATGATGGGGAGAAGGAGGAAGATGCGGAAGCTTGGTTATTGAACATGATCAAGTATTTCTAGGTCTATGAATATGATAGCAATCTGAAGGCCAGATTAGCTGTTTACCAGCTACAAGGCAAGGCTACCTTGTGGTGGGAGGAGACGAAAATGGTGCATGCCATTGATGAAAAGACAGTCACCTGGGAAGATTTCCAGGTTAAGTTCAAGAACCGCTACCTAAATGAACGTTACTATGATGACAAAGCAAAGGAATTCCATGAACTTAGACTGGGACAACTCACTATTGATGAGTTTGTTACTAAGTTTACAAATCTGCTGAGATATGTACCCTACATAAGGGAGGAAAAGGCAAAGGTACAAAGGTTTCTGAATTGTTTGCCTACTGTTTACAAAGAGAAAATTGAATTTGATAACCCAAAAACAATGGACGAAGCTGTCAGAAAATCTAGATTGTGCTACCAATAGTTCAAAAGCAAAACTGAATATGGAAAAAACTGGGTCAATAAGAACGAATTCAAAGGGAAGAAGTAGAAACCAGCCTATTTGAACAATTTTGGCAGAGATCATCAGCGGAAAAAGTTTAATAAACCCAAAGAAAGTCAAACTGCTCAGTCCCAAGTGGCCTCAAAACAAGTGGATGGAGACAATAAGAAAGAGGGCACAGTGAAAATGAGAGAACCCCCGAAATGTTGGGCCTGTGGAGAACCTCATCTTTTGAGGGACTTTCCTCATCGAAACATTCAGATGATCATGAGAGATAGAGAAGCTACAACAGTAAATGACATAGCCAGAAATATACCAAATATCAGTGCAACCTTGGAAAATCGACAAGAAGAACATCAAGCTACCATTGTGGAAATGGAGGGTAAGATTTCTGACCTATCTATTACAGTTCTGATTGATCCGGGTGCTTCTTTGAGTTACATTAGCCCAAAGATTGTAGAAAAATGTAATCTGAAACCTGAAAAATTTCAACAGTCATGGTTGGTTCAGCTGGCCACTGGAACTAAGAGGAAGGTAACACATAAATTGCCCCGAACAGCAATAAAATTAAATGATTTTCACACAGAAGTAAATTTGAACATTCTGCCCTTAGGTTCATATGACCTGCTGATAGGAATGGACTGGCTGAAAAAGAAGAAAGCCTTAATGAACTACTGGGATAAGACTCTACATTGTGTAGATGAGGAAGGGAAACCTTTTATTCTCAAAGGAAAACCAAAACCTATATATGTAAGACAAATATCATCACTGCAATTAAAAAGAACAGCTAGGAAAGGATATCAAGTTTATGCAGTACAGGTGGAAGAAATAGAACAGAAAACTGAAGAAAACCTGCTGGATGTATTACCAGTGATAAGGGAACTTAAAGAAGTTTTTCCAGATGAGATCCCTCATCTTCCCCCCAAAAGAGAGATTGCCTTTTCAATCGATCTGGTGCCGGGAGCAGTGCCTGTTTGCCGAGCCCCTTATCGAATGAGTACCCCTGAGTTGATGGAACTGAAAATGCAATTGCAAGAACTATTAGATAAAGGGTATATCAGACCGAGTGTGTCTCCTTGGGGAGCACCGGTGCTATTCGTGAAAAAGAAAGATGGAACTTTTTGGATGTGCATTGATTATCGTCAATTGAATAAGTTGACCATTAAAAATAGATACCCTTTGCCTCGAATTGATGATCTTTTTGATCAAGTGAGAGGGGCTTCAGTGTTTTCGAAGATTGATTTAAGGACTAGTTATCACCAGCTTAGAATCAAAGAGGAAGACATCAGCAAAACAGCCTTTCGAACCCGGTATGGTCACTACGAATTTGTAGTCCTACCTTTTGGGTTGACAAATGCCCCTGCCAGATTTATGTGCCTGATGAACAGTGTATTAAATAAGTACTTGGATAAATTTGTCCTTATGTTCATAGATGATATCTTAGTCTACTCAAAAAGTGAGGAGGAACATAAAGAACACTTGAGGATAGTATTGCAAACTCTGAAGGAAAACCAGCTATATGCCAAGTTTAGCAAATGTGAATTTTATAAAGATAAGATCCAATATTTGGGTCATATTATTTCTGAACAAGGCCTTGCTGTTGACCCTGAAAAGATAAAGGCTATAAAAGAATGGCCTGTACCAACTGATGTTTCAGCAGTGAGATCATTCATGGGGATTGCAGGCTATTATTGCAGATTTATGGAGAGGTTTTCTGCCATAGCACATCCCATAACATCATTACAAAGGAAGGGTGTCAAATTTTAGTGGACTAAAAAATGCCAAAACAGTTTTAACCAATTAAAACTAAAACTTACTACAGCCCCTATACTGAAGATTGCAGATCGTGATAAAGAATTTGTGGTATGTACAGATGCCTGCAGAGAGGGGTTGGGAGGAATTCTTTTGTAGGAAAATTCAGTTATTGCCTATGAATCTAGGAAACTGAAGATACATGAACAGAATTATAGTGCCTATGATTTAGAGTTAGCAGCTGTTATCCATGCTTTGAAAATGTGGCGACACTATCTCCTTGGAAAAAAATTTACATTGATGACTGATCATCTTAGTCTCAAATATTTCTTTTCCCAAACTGATTTGAATGCTAGACAAGCCAGATGGATGTATTTTCTAAGTGAATTTGATATGGATATAAAGCATATCAGAGGGAAAGAGAATAAAATTGCTGATGCTTTAAGTAGAAATGCTTTTCAAATTGTAGGCAGCAGTGGAAGTAGTGGCCAGATTGATTTGGAAGAATTAGTAAAACATGCAGCAAACTAGGATCCAAATTATGAAACACTCCTGGTGAAACTACAGAAAAAAGAGGAAACTGATTTCACTCAAAACCAAAAAGGGCTGATCTGTTATAAGAACAGGTTATATGTTCCAAATGTAGAGATCTTGAAAAAAGAAATTCTAGATGAATATCACAAACAACCATATGCAGGACATCCAGGATACCAGAAAATGTTAACAGCTCTGAAAAAGAAGTTGTTCTGGCCATGAATGAAGAGAGATGTAGCAGAATATTTAACTAAATGTATGGAATGTCAACTAGTCAAAGTTGAGCATCAGCATCCTGCTGGTCTTTTAAACCCTTTGCCAGTTGCAGAATGGAAATGGGACACAGTTTCCATGGATTTTATAATAGGATTACCCAAAACCAAATACCAGCATGATTCAGTAATGGTAGTAGTAGACACTTTAACAAAAGCTGCCCATTTTATACCAGTGAAATCTACCTTTGGAATATCTCAAGTAGCGAATGTGTTCCTGAAGGAGGTAGTAAGACTCCATGGGGTTCCAAAGGTGATTGTTTCTGACCGAGATGCTAAATTTACAGTAGCTTTTTGGAGGGATGGGTACTAAATTGAGTTTTAGCACTGCTTACCACCCTCAGATAGATGGTCAAACGGAAAGAACTAATCAAATTTTGGAGGACATGCTGAGAATGTATGTGATGGATAGACCATCAAAGTGGGAAGATTACTTGCATTTAGCTGAATTTGCCTATAATAATAGCTACCAATCCTCCATCAAAATGAGTCTGTTTGAGGCACTGTATGGAAGGAAGTGTCGTACTCCTTTGAGCTAGAGTCAGCCAGAAGATAAACTAATGTTGGGACCAGATGCTTTACAAGAGATGGAAATAATTGTCAAACAGATACAAAGAAACATCAAGACAGTGCAAGATCGCCAGAAGAATTATGCTGATAAGAAAAGAGTGCACCGAGAATTTAAAGTGGGGGAGCATGTGTATTTGCATATTAAACCCAAAAAGAGCACCCTTTATGCTGGGAGTTGTGCAAAACTGGCCCCTAGATACTGTGGTCCTTTTGAAGTATTAGAAAGGGTGGGACCAGTGGCTTACAAGCTGGCCTTACCACCCCATGTTAGATTTCATGATGTATTTCATGTTTCATTATTAAAAAGATATGTGCATGATGCTTCTCACATAGTTGATTGGAATGTTGTACAGGTGGAACCAGAAGGGGAGTTTCTGCCAGATTCGCTTCAAATATTGGAGCGGGAAGAAATTGAATTGAGAAGCAGAACAGTAGCAAGAGTAAAGGTGCAGTGGAAGCACTTTACTGCTGAAGAAGCTACCTAGGAAAGAGAAGCTGAAATGATGGAAAAATATCCATTTTTATTTGCAAAATGAACTCTAGTAGTTGAATAAAGACATCGAGGACGGTGTTTATTTTTAGAGGGGGAATATGTAACACCCCCAATTCATGTGTTTGAATTTCAAAGTTAGACATTTGAACTTTAATCCTAAGCGGAGTGAACCCAAAAGGATAAATATGTTGTGAATGTAATTAAATATTTAATTGAGGAAATGAATAAAATGATGTTGTGCAGATTGACCAAAATGAGATTTATGAGATCACTTGCTAAATCCATGAGGATGGATGAAGAAAATATTTCCCCACAATCTTTCAAAAATCCTTGAAAGAAATTAATTCTAAATTTATTTTTTTGAGGAAAAATATGAATTCCCAAATGATGAGGAAAGTAGTTGGGAAGAGGTAAAAAGCTGGAAAAGCTGGGAAAAGCATAAAACAGCTTTAAAGAATCCCTAAAATGGGAAGCCTAGGAAAACAAGAAGAAAATCATCCTGAGATTCTGGACGCAGAATTAGAAACATGCTTTGGGGAACAATAGCTTAAATAAGCTGCTCCTAAACAGATTAGAGGTTGATCTGTTCTAGGAAATGATCTCAGCTCGGGGTGAGTTCTGGGAGAAAGAAGGACTCTACGGTTGGGAGGTTGGTCATTTGCATGAGTGGTATGTCTTTAAAAATTTTGATGTGTTTATCTCATAAGGAATGAATTGGCTACATATAAAAGTTGATTGTATAATAGAGTTATAAATGCTACATTTAACAGAATTGATCGTAAGGAATTCACCTTTACAATTCTGCATAGTTGTAGAAAATAAATCTGGGGAGTAGAATCCAACAGAATCTCTAAACCAGTGTTGATTTAAATCCGAGGATATCTATTTCTCCACAGACAAAAAGACTAGTGATTTAACTTTAATCTTCTTCTGATTTATATAATGATTCTAACTCATATATACATAGGGGAAAGCAATCTGAGATTTTCTGTACTGTACTGGAAAATAGAAGTATAGGAACTGTTATCTAGATTGTGTATTAAATGAAGAAACCAAAATATGTACCGACTAACTTCTAGTATCAGCACTCCATTTATACATGAATAGAATCACAATAGCCAGTTATGTCTGCATGTAGATAAGTAACACTACATCAAAAGGAAGCCCATAACAAAAATTCATGGATTACAACTAATGTGTAAAAGAAGGATAAGCAGGAAATTTAACCTGCAGTTTGAACATACGCAAGCCATAATTACCTGTACATAATCTACTTGATTTTGTGAATAAAGGACATGAAAGTATAGTGTCATATTATAGTTGCAAATGTTTTCCAGACATAGATCTATATCAATATACATATTAGTACATCACTCTAGATGGTTACCAAGCCTCACAAGGTATGATGCTAAACATTTACCTATTGCAAACTAATACTTATCTTAACCCTGAACCCATGAAAAGAGCATAGTTGACAATACTTGGTACTATTTCAATAATAGGGAAAATTTTTAGCAGTATTATTATCAAATTCAAATCTAGTGTGGTAGGAGAAAAACACACAAAATGCCTTTGAATTCTAGCAAACTGATGGTAACAATAAACGAGGCAGAATAATCACTGAAAAGCTACACTCAAATTCAGAGTTATAAAATGAGGTGCAACCGAGCTTACTGTGAAGGAGCACAGTTAAACTAATAAATAACATAACCTTTACTCACAGGAATATAATCTAACCCCGGTATGGCCTGTAAGTAGTAAGGTCACAACACATAAACGAGTCAGAAAATCCATAGTTGCAGAACAGTGCCATAGATAAGTATAAATCGAAACTCAATTTAAAAGAGTAAAATAATATCCTTGTTGCAGATACATAGGAATAACCGTAAGCCAAATTGATATTAGGAAACTGACAGAGTTATATAAATGAAGTATTCCATGATACAAGTCCACTGTGGCATGGGAACAATATCAAAATTATAATGTTTCCCAAACTGAGCTAAAGAACGAGTCCGGGTCGAACCCAAATCTGAATAACTAAAATTATACAACGATATCAAGCACAGTATTAAATTGTTGAAAACGTTCTAGAACAAGGTGAAGAGAAATGGTTCCTTCAAACCAGCGTTCTGCGAGTACCGACCTGGAAAGGACCAAAGAAATTTTTATGTTAAGGCTGACAAGAGCTACGACTTCTGTGGTTCACGAGAGAGAGTAATAAGTCAGTTGTAATTACCTGCAGGAGTAAAACCTTCAATATGAGTACAATGTATAACAAATGGGAATGCTATTAAAACAAAAATTTACCAATTGAGAAATGACCATTACCTGAGGCACGAGAACCTCCAGGCTGACGAGGACCTGTCATGTACATAGGGGAATGACATAAATAAGCATACTACAGAGAATAGGCGTTACCACAAGTATGAAGTAGTTCGTGCTTGTGTAAACGAGCAGTAGAAATTCCTACCTATACTGGTCGAGAAAAAGACCAAACTCGAATGTCGAAATGGATCTATCGCCATGCGAAGGACTTAGAAAAACTTTCGGTGGGCGTAAGGTAGAAGACGATTATCATCCAGGACCATTAACACAGTGGTTCCGTCTCGTTCTGGAGACACATCTAGGAAAATGAAATAATCAGAACTTAACCCAGCAAATCAAAGCACTCGAAGCCGCAAAGCCGAAACTCTTAACATGAATAAGAAAAACAAAAACAATTTAAGTGAATTGGCAGACATGAAGCTATCTGTATGGCGCGATGGGAAGCCATCACTGTAAATCCAAATTGCAGAAATTATTCAAAGCACATAAGCTATACCCTAAACGCAAAATGGAAAATTCATGGTAGGCCATCAAAATAGAACATGCACTTCATAAACTTAGTAAGTGGCATACGTGCATGATTCAACGGAGCCTGAGGATACGTCGCTGAGATGGATAGATGCATGATCAATCCTCGAGGGCGTCGGAATGCACTGGTAAGAGACCAACCGAATACGAAGAAAGAGAAAAGAACTGGCAAACCAAATAACACTGAGATTTTATATCCATAGAACCCTAACACATCGATGAATCCACATCATCCACATGGCAATATCCGAAGGGTGAAGCCACGGATCAAGGAGCTGAAGACGACATGTACACCAATACGTCAACATTAAATGTGATTAGTAAGACTATAAATGTCACCACAGGCTAGCCGTGCCATCGAAATTGCAATTGCACTAGGGGAGGCTGGCGTGGTGAGTTCCAGCGTTACCTGGAACAAACACACGTGACGGTACACTAATGATACTCATTCAAAACCACGCAACAAGACCCAAACCCTTATACAGGCTTACGTGGAAAACGAGCAGCGCGTCTCAACTTACTTAATTAAAATTTCCAATTCACATGACGTGTATATCAATGTAAAGGCGTTCGATTTAATTAAATGAATAGCCATGAGTGGCTGTACGCAGAGTTAATAAGATGGATCAATTAAATCCAATTATGATTTCTACCTTGTAAACCAATGGTATCCCGGTGTAACCGAAGTGGTCTCACCTAGGTCTACCGAATTATAAGGGTAGGGTTAACGTGTGAGAAGTAATTTTGTTCCCCACTTATTTATCAAACGATAAAATGATATGGAATGATCAAGGGTCGATTTCTATACAAAGAATGTAAGATCTCAAAGTGGGATTTGGATAGACAAACCCCTTGTATTTGTATTGTAAATATAATTAGGGTTAATAGTATTAATATGGTTATATCCAAAGGGGGTTGGATATAGTTGAGATCCTTAAACAAATCGTAA
This sequence comes from Pinus albicaulis, assembly GCA_034641835.2. Taxonomy (NCBI): domain Eukaryota; kingdom Viridiplantae; phylum Streptophyta; class Pinopsida; order Pinales; family Pinaceae; genus Pinus; species Pinus albicaulis. The sequence continues at coordinate 1,883 of JAXQQM020069069.1, read as the reverse complement.
CTGGGCAAACAGTGATGAGGCGAATAAACCATCATAATTATAGCATAGTATCTTTTCCAGAATTGAAATTTAACAAATGAAGGCTTGAGAGAAAAAAAAAAAATGTTGGAAGGGAAATGGGAGGTGTGACATTTTCCTTTGCCACAATTCTAAATGAAGGACTCTTAAGGCATCTCTTTCAGTGAACCAATACATAAGGAATTTTAAATCCCGGTACAATATGAATACTTTAACCTACTTCTAAAGGGGAATCCTCATGGCACACCACATAGCAAGAAGTTCAGCTATAAAATTTGTATTTTAGTCAATACCTAGTTTGCAATTAATCATAAGATTTTGAAAGAAGAAAATGACTATACACAGGCCACAAACATCCCTCTAAATGACTCCATCCAAGAATCCCAAATACCATAAGAATTGGTCACTCTATTTCAAATTCTAGCTAATTGTTTGACCAATATCATTAAAAAAGTGTCATCTAAAACACTTACTAAAATTTCTATAACTTTATTCAAATTTTACATTCACATTACAACAAGTACACTATCTCATTGAAAACCTTCAAAAACATATAACATTTCTATAACTTTATTCAAAATTTACATTCACATTACAACAAGTACACTATCTCATTGAAACCTTAAAAAGCATATAACATGAACATAATAACATAAATTTCCATTTCTATAACTTTATTCAAATTTTACATTCACATTACAACAAATACACTATCCCATTGAAACCTTAAAAACCATATAACATGAACATATTAACATAAATTTTCATGATCTCAATTTCAAATTCTAATAGATTGTTCTACCAATATCATTAAACAATATTAACAAATATCTAACATTAATAAGTCTGGATAACAATATCAGTTAACAAATTTAATGTAAAAATCTTATTAAATTTTAATAACTTTATTCAAATTTCACAGATTGATATTACAACTAACAAGTGCATTGTTCCATTGAAATCTTAGAAAGCATATAACATAAACATATGAAAAATCATATGCTTCATTTGACTAATGAACACAATTAGCATTGGATAAATAAGGAAGCATTTCTATGAAGCCATGTAAAACAAACTGAATTGAGAAAAATGATAAAGTCATCAACCTAAATCCTTCTATTAAAATCCAAAGACATCAAAACACTAAAAATGATAAACAATATCAACACAAACTGAACTGGAAAAATGATAAAGTTATCAACCTAAATCTTTATATTAAAATTCAAAGACATTAGAACACTGAATGATAAACAATATCAACACAAACTGAATTGGGCAACATGATAAAATCATCAACCTAAATGCTTATATTAAAATCTAAAAACATCAAAACACTAGAATGATAAACAGTATCAACACAAATTGAATTCTGAAAAATGATAAAATCATCAACCTAAATCCTTATATTAAAAATCTAAAAACATGAATACACTACAATGATAGACAGTATCATCACAAACTGAATTGGGCAACATGATAAAGTAATTAACATAAATCCTTATATTAAAATCCAAAGACATGAGAGCATTAATGGACTGATAAACTGCATCAACACAATAAAAATTGTGTATAGGAGGCTTTGTCAGACTTCGCATTCAGAGAAAAAGCCGTGAAAAGTACAAAGACTTGATACCACTGGAATCACAAAACGTCAGAACATAACAAAATTCAGCATCAACACAATAAAAATGTGTATAGGAACCTTGGTCAGACTTCGCATTAAGAGAAAAAACCATGAAAAGTACAAAGACTTATACCACTGGAATCACAAAACGTCCGAACATAACAAAATTTGCTAATGGGTATATTTGTATGACATAGGATTCAGAGAAAAATATGAGAAAAAAACTGAGAAGTAGATCATA
>JAXQQM020089134.1:0-21532 GCA_034641835.2 Pinus albicaulis | reverse complement strand
TTGCCAAGGCCCTACTGAGCAGGGTTTCTGTATTTCTGGAATCTAAGTTTCTGTGATCCATCATATAAATTAGCAGAATTCTTTCGGTAATAATCACATGAAATAGAACGTGGTCGACGCATTTCGAACCAACTAGTGTCGTTCATCATCAAGACTATGTGGGAGATCAGATCCAGTCATTAAGTATAAATAGATGTAGAAATGATTCAACTAGCCATTAGGATAACGGCTAGTTTGACTTTGAAAAAATAATTATTCCATTATTTATCAATTAAATTAAATTTTATTTAATTATTTATTATTATTATTATTATTATTATTATTTTATTTATTTATAAAATAATTAATATATTTATACAATTAATCAATTAAATTAATGTAATGGTAAGTTATTTAACCAAAAGTGGTTATATATATGTAAATCTTTCTTGTTAAATTAATTGATTTAATTATTTAATAATAAATTATTACTATTAATTAATAAATATAGATAACTTTTATTTGTATATTTAATTAATTATAAGAGTCAAGGTTCAAGTAAACAAAACATTATAACCAACGACATATCAAAGAATCAAACTTAGTTTATATATATATATATATATATATATATATATATATAATAATAAAATAAAATAAATAAATAATAAGCATTAAAAAATAAATAAATAAGACTAAAATAAAAATAAAAATAAATAAATAAATAAATAATCATAATAATCATAATCATAATAATAATAATAATAATAATAAAATACAGTGATCAGATAGACACATCAAATATGGGAGTGAAGAAGAAAGTTCATAAATTTTGAAAGAAATTTATATACCATTATGCTCTAAAGCATTTCAGTTTTTAAAGGATGAACAACCCCTAGAAATCTATGAAGTTCCATTAAAACCCATATATAAATTGCAACAATATTTCAAAATTTTTCATGATCCCATAGCAGATATGTTGGATAATGAATGCATTCAAAGTCTTTCTTCATTTATTGACTATGAGCTTCAAGATCAAGATGATAAAAATTTCCTCAAACAAACATTTTCATCAGTAGAAATATCATCACAAAGCTTATTTGAAAATCTGAAAGTATCTCAGAACAATCATAGGTTTATTTTGCAAGGAAATAAAGTTAAAAATGACAATTTAGTCTCATGGCATGTAGGTCATCCAGAACAGATGTACAATTATTTAGATTAGTTAAACATTGGTGTATATACCTTGGAAGATCCTTTTGAAAAGTTTCTAGAGTCAACAAAGGAAATCAAGTATTTCCTTATTCTCTCATTTGTTGAAAAGTTTCTAATAGGTTGTAGAATTATGGTTTTGAAAATCAACAAGCACATGCAACAAAATCTATCAAAGTACATAATGCTTGAATGGTTGCATTGGTTATTTCATTTAACCTAACCAACAGTTGGACAACTGATTAGAGTAAGTAGGTAGCATTTCAGCTTATTTCAGTTTTCAGTTTTTAGCCAAGGAAAAGGCCCTAAGATATTGATGATTTAGTAGTTTGGTTTGAAGGTTGCAGCACCTTTTTAGTTTCAGATCAGATTTCAGTTTGCAGAAAAGGCTGTAAATTTAGTCCAAGAGTTTCAGTCACAAATATTTTATAACAAAGCAAATGCATGTTTTGGATTGCTCAATTAAGGATCAGGTTACTAGTCTCAAAGTTCTTGATATTTCACCAGGAAATGTCATCCCCATGTGGAGCCACTGTTAGGGTCCTATAATAATAGGATTCATTAAATTTTGAATTGACTTTGATAGTCTTGTAAAATACGTACATACCTTGCTTTCTGTAAGTTGTTTTCCCATATTTTGAAAAAATGAAAAATAATAAAAATTCAAAAAGAGGGTAAAAATTCCTAAAAGAAAAACCAAAGGACTTAGAAAAATGTATACCCCAAAAGAAAAAGGAAATAAAACTTGAAAGTGAGAAAGTCCAAATGCCACTACTTTACTTTCATTGCAAGAATAATGATTATGTGCAGAGTGTCAATAAATGCCATAATCCATGATTAGTTAAACAGTTTAATCTTAACTTTTCATGCTTTCAATTTCATGTTTTAGATAGAGAATAAAGATTTGTCAAACATTTTAAACTTGACAAATCAGTAGATAGGTAGAGAATAATGAGGAGCTAAATAGTTTAATCTGAGCCCTCGGATGAAAAAAGGTAGATTTAGATATTTTTTATGTTTTTAAAGAATAATATTTTAAGGTTGCAAGCCTAAATGCACATACAAAATGACGAAAAAATGTTAGAAATAGAAGTTGGATAGGTAGAAAGCAATGGAGCAATCATGTAAATAAGACATCATCGAGTAAAATGAGTACTTTCCCCTCCCTTATGAGTAGTCAATATTCTAAGCTATCAGTCAAACAGGATCAGAGCATTTCTCTGACTTTTGTTGGGACCGGACCCAAGGCTCTATGACTGGTTAGTTGAAAATATTGAGTTCTTATGTTAAATCCTCATTTATCATCATTTACCCTTCATTCATACATTGAAACCCCTTTTTCCTAAGTAAATACACATTCTTACTTAGTAAAATTGTAGCCCTAAAAAATAATTAACTTCATCCCTTCATAAGCATTCATAAAAACCCACAAAATCACATTTATCCTAAGTATTAGTGAAAGAAATATAAAAATGAGCAATGCTTGATTTTATACTATACTTGGAGATAATATGCATTTTGTTTTATTACACCACCCTTTCATATTAACCTTTAACATACTTCTATTAAATCCCTAAGAAATACCCTCCCTTATTTATTAATTTCATTATATCTAAATACCCCAAAAACCCACTATTATAAACTTTTGACCAAAGTCTATTATCCCATGTGCGTAAATAAAAAATCCAAATTATAAAGCCCTTTGGTCTAAAAGATTATCATTATTCTATGTATCCCGCCCTATAGTTTTTAAACTATCCAAATGGTTGAAAACTATATAAATACATATATTGTGCCCGCACAATAACATTTGAAACATTTCATAAAGGTTTTAAATACAAATGTTAGACCCTGCCTATACCATGATGAAAACATTGTTAAAATGTTTTAAACCTATCCCCGCCGCTATATAAACTATGGTTTAAACGTGCTTTAAAACATTTATTTCATAAAATTAAACCATTTCCGCCCATACAATAGCCCGGTCCCACATTTCCATTTCAAAGCAGCTCCCGACATGATCTCAGCCGTTCGCATTGAACCCTCAGATCTGACGGTTGATTCTAAAATCACATAGAAAAGGTGCAAGACCACCCGACAGCCAAAGAAACGCGAAATGGGTGGTTTCCCATCGACCCCTCCCCTCCACGTGGCCTCTCCTAATTGGATTGCGTGGGTTTTGTTTAAAACCGCTTACCACTGAAAACATACGCGATAACCGCCGGTTTTCAAAGTCCTTTGCAAACCGAAACCGCCTCCCGCCAGATAAGACCTGCATTCAATGCAAATCGACATATTTTGATAAAACCTTGGTTAATACGTTAATTCATTTATCTTTCGCGTTTAACCATTGTTTCACTTCCCCCAACTGTATAAACCTGTTAAACCCTCCTAAATTCACCAAAAGAAACCCGTAAAGACTGTTGAGGAGCTGCACCTGCTCCAGATGAACCGTTGAAGTTATCAAATCAACTAGAAACTGAAGAAACCCTTTAAAGCCGATACCTGCATTCAAACATGTATTCTTCTGAGTTTTAAACCTATAACCAAATTTAAAATCATTTTTTAAAGAACGAGAAAAAAATTTCACAGTTAAGAAATTGATTAATCAAATTGCGCAAAAGTCCCAGAAATAGGCCAAACTCTAGTAAAGATTTTCCAGAAACCCTAGTTGTCTGCTGCATGGTATTTTCAAAGAAATTTATCAATTTTTCACAGTTTAATGATCAATTTAAAGCTCTAAAAGGCCATACATCCTCTACAGGTGCCCTAATCTTCTGTAAATCCTTTTTCAACAAAGTTTTAGCCCACTTTTCAGTCAAAAAACTCAGAAAACCCCCGTTTTCTGTTTTATACTAGTTTTTAAGCCTCAAAAATTCTTTTGAGAAACCTAATTGGGCATAAATCCAAAAAGACACTGTATTTTGCTAAATTTTCCCAATCAAGCCTCTGTTATCGTAAAATTTCCTCTGCAAACAATTTAAACTTGCAAAAGCCAATCAAGATGCCTAAAAAACAGAGTGTAAGCAAGCCTGAAGGTTCTAAAACTCCTAAATCTATTCCTGCCTTGACTCCAAATACTGCAATTATAGTCAATCCATTACAACCTCCAGTTGTTGATATTGAGCATATTCCCCTAGCTGATATTGACTACAAAATAGTCGATCCCTTAGTTGAATTCAATCTGTTAGATATCCATAACTGGTGTTTTGAGAAGTCTTTAGATGATCATGAATAAATCCATCTTTGGGAATCCAATCTGCCCAATTATGTAGTCCCTCTGACTCACCCTTGTCAAGAAATTATTAGATTATGTCACCAATGCTATATTCCTGAACAAAGAGCTATTATGAATGCAAATAAAGAGGTCCTATTTACCATCACTGCAGAGTCAATAAACCAAATGTTGCAGCTTCAACCAGACCCCCAAGAAGTACCTTTGTCTATTGAAGCCCTCACTAAGCTATACATTGGTCTAGATTTCCCTAAAAGGTTTATGATTTTTCAGACTTTCATGCCCCTGCATGTTGAAATTCCCAAGTTAAACCCTCTATATTCAACTGCCAAATTCCCTGAAGGTTCAAGGCATGTAATCTCGATGCTTTCCTTCATACTTGGGTATTTCACTGATGAGCACACTAATGATTCTATCCTGGGATTTTTTTCCACCTTTTCTCCAGGTCAACCACCTTCAGTTATATTTGACTATGCTGGTTTCATTGCTAATAGTATTCACTATCAATTGATTAATTTACAGCTAGAAGGAGTATTCAAATATACCTCCTATCTCTTCCACATGTTTCTTTTATTCCAATCATAGAGCTTTCCAATTTCACTTCAAAAGTTGGATATAGAGGGAAAACCTATATCTATTATCTTTTGGACATCCATACTCAGAAAAGAAGACACAGATTTCAGTTATTCAAAGTTTACAGAGTTGTTTTTACGTCTAGTAACCACCATGTTGACTAAAATAGAGCAACCTAGAATAGGTGAGGAAATGAAGAAAATATTGCAGTTATCAGAACAAAGCAAAGTAGGTGATTGGTATTTGTATGAGAAATTCACTGAAATTAGAGTTTTTGGTTCTAACTTGTTGCATTACAAGTTACCCAAGCATCCATCAATGAGGATCTTTTCCTTGGAGTACATTAGGCAGATCCTAAATTCAAATTCATTTAATTTCATGGTAGCCAAGAAGAAGACCTAATTTAAAATCAAAAATCAAATTGGGCCATTCATATGTAATCACAGAGATTTAGAAAAGGAAGAAACCAATCAACTACTGGAATATAAATTTGAAGAAAGTTTCCCATGGAATTATGATCCACAAGGGATCTTAAGTAAACTAAGCGTAAAATGTAAATTGACACCCTTTATCCATGAATCAAAACCAGAAGTAGAGAAGTTTGCTAATCAAATTGAGTGGGTTGAAAACACTTTAACAGAGGCAGTAAACCAAAGGAATACTAGTCACACTTTGGAAATTTCCAAACAACCAAAGACATCCACTAAGAGAATCAGAGAAGAGGGAGCTTATACTGTAAAGACTACAACAGAAACAAAGTTTAAAATTATTTACAACAAGAGGCCAAAACTGGATACAATAGCTAAAGGTACAGTAACAATAGATGTTGAAGAAATAGAGCCCTTGAATACCAACACTGATTTTCCAGAGACCAATGTAGCTACTGTAGTTATCAGTGAACCAATTCAGAATGAATAACAATTGAATAATGAAGATGCACAAATGATGGAAAGGCAGCAAAGTATAGAGGCTTCTTCCTCCAATTCAACTGAGGAAAAGGACTGGGATATAAAGGAGAAATACAAGCAATTAAAATTGAAGAATGAGGAAATTAAAACTGAAATATATTCTCAGTTTTTGAAACAAAATCCAGGTAATCAAAATAGACTTCTATCAGCATTTGATTACTCAAGTAAAAAATTGATTATGTCAGTATTGCAACCTACAGTATCAGTGCCAAAGGCAGTTCTGACTATAAGAAAGTTGATATGGAAGTAGCTACAGATAAAATCCATGAATTAGATCAAATTGAGTTTCATAGGCAAACCTCAAAGATGTTGTATTCCATAGTCACAACAAAAGCTATGAGTGCTCATAAGCATCAAAATACCATCTCTAATATGCAAGATCGAATGAAGATGGATAAAGATTCATTATATGCAAAGGATCTAAGGAATAAAGCCTTAGAATATTTAGTATTGCAGGTAGGATATTATCCTACAAACATCAAAGCAGCAGAAGCATTGGTCAAAAAGAAAAATGAGGATATAGCTGCCTTGAGGAAACAACTCAAACTTCCTCAAAGTGAGCATCCTCAGACAAAGGAAGTTTTACAGGATCAAAAGGAAAAAGATGAAATGATGAGTTTAATAATTCAACTAACAACTCAAATTAAGGAAATGGAAGTACAAATGGAGCAACTTGTCCAAGAAAAGGAGACAGTAAAAGAACCAGTGATTCCCACAGTCATCCCAGTCATCCCTGCAGTAGTGCCTTCAACTTTAGGAGAAAAGTTGGCACCCAAAGATCCACTGGCCACTGCAGTGCCAGTGACTTCTTCAACAACTTCAGCTATTGAATCCTCCACAACAACATTGCAACCTACAGATGAAAGCAGTCAACTAGTGAAAGTAATGGAAGAGATGTCCTTGAAAACAAATGAAATTAACAGATTGACAAAGATAATTTAAAATCTTGAGAAGACAAACAAATCAACTCAGATAGATGCTAAAGTACATGAACAAAATGCCCATCGATTGGGTGAAGAGGTAAAGAAGCTCCAAAAAGAATTAACTCTCAAGGATCAGATATCATATATTAAAAATTACTTATGGAATAATGTAATTGAAGCCATCCATGATGTTTGGCCTTCAATTCAGGTAATTTTTGAGCATAGAGAGTTATTATTGGCAGCCCAAGTAGAGATCCAAAAGACACAAGCTGATTTGGCTGATAAACCAGAACAGGCTGTAAGATTAATCAATTTCCTCAACAACAAGAATAGAAAGGAATTGGAAGAGCTAAAAATCAATGACATGACAACAACTATCCTAGAAATTAGGAAAGTTACCACCAAAATAAATTTAATGAGACAACTTGAACAAAAATGTGAACGTATGAATACTGGTATAACCAGATTCATGGTTAAATTCACCAATTTAAGGCAAAAGGGGCTTCCTGATATCATGGTTATCAATGATAAGTCAATGCCTCAAAATTATTATGACAAGAAGATAAGAGAATATGCCAAGGAGCAGGTGAACAAGCCAACAGGTCAAGGCATTCCCACAGGAAAAGTATTGCTAAAAAGTTTTGAAGATTTGTTTTATTTGCAGTATGAGATCAAGCACTTATTTGTCATCAAGCCCACATTTTCTAGGTACACTGAAGCTGATGAAAATTTTAGGAAACTCAAAAATATTCAAATTCCTAAAAATGAGGATTGGCAAGCATTGACTGATTTACTATGAAGAATGAAATACAAGAAAATGAAAATAAAAAATCTGTTTGCTGATTTCACTGTCAAAACAGATTTTACAGTAGTAAAGTAGTTTGACTAAAGGTTAAAAAGTAACCAAAATGAAAGAGTATCAGTGAAGGCAGGTTAGATTCAAAAAATATCTAAAGAGCCAGCAAAGAGGACACATAAGCAGCCAACTTCTTCTTATCATAAAACAGTTTCTATTTCTTTCGAATAAAATAGGATAGCTTGTTGATTTTTTAAGCAGTTGTCACTATTATTGTTGTAAGATATTTTATTTTCCTAAGTTAATTCCTAGAAGTCATCTAGGATATTTTGTAAAACATTATGTATAAATACTTCACTCTTTTGAAGTATTTTGTGTGGAATAAAATTGCTGGAGATTACTATAGATATTTTGTTGACTTGAAGGCTTTGGATTTCGATTTTGAGTAGCAGATTGGATCAACTATTTGGCATCATACTTCAGGATCCCTGTGATAAGCTATCTGGAGTGAAGTAGTCTCTAAAACTTGTTATTGTTATCTTCTTTTGTTACCTTCATACATCTCTGTTTTAATTCTAAATCTAAATGTATAACTAGGAGTATTACTACAGGACATGTTAAAAGCACCATGTTTTTAACTAGTTATCATTTCTTTATTTTCTTTTGATTTTCGGTGTAGGAAAACCTTAATTTCTCCCTCTCTCGTTTGAATTCTATCGACTACTTCTATTTTCCGGATCAAAGGATCCTTAAGTGCCCTTTATCCCGATCGTACCATCTCAAAAACCAATTTTCCAAGATCTCCAAGGGTTATCTATCTTTCCCTGAAGACATTTGACCTTTGAGGCCTTGATCCCAGTTCTGTTAGCTTGACTTAGACTCCATAGCCCAATGGACAAGTATATTTCCCTCTATCTATCCCTCCAAGTGAAATTTTCCCACCAAATCCAACAAAACCAAACCAAAATTGCACTTTCATAGCTAGCCTAATATTCATAAATTAAAACAAAGTTAAACTTTAAAGAGAGAGCCCTCTCTGAACCCTAGGAAGGCTAGATCCTAGAGTTTGAAGTAGGTTTGTGGTTACCTCTAGTATTCTTTGACTAAAAACGAAAATCCCATAACTTGAGAATTTACTGGAGTGATAACAACTTGCAATGGAATTTGACTCTGCGAGATGGAGTGGGAGGTTTCTCGATATTAGATGCATGGGTAGAAATATTTGTTGATTCCCCCCTAGCTTATTTTCCTTCTTCTTCATCGACTTCTTCTTCTTCTTCTTCTTAGCCACCTGGTTACTAGAATCCAGTCTTTCACCAAATAAAGAGGAAGAACGAGGTGAAGAAATAAGTGAAGAAGGTGAGGGGTGAACTTTAGAATCAACATGATGTTGTTCAGGAGAAGGATACGATTGAATAGAGGTTGGGACACTCGGGTCCATCGAGGTCGAAAATAACCATACGGGAAAACCAACAGTTAATCCAGGAAGGGACAATGTTGCCATATAAGGAGCACCAACATTCCCAAAAGAAGGAAAAGGATTAGGATTCCATTCAGAGGGGATGCCTTGGTTGGTAAACTCTGGAAATGTTGCCATTGGAAATAACCCTCAAAATATCACTAAGGAATATAACTTTAACCAGGAATATTTCGTGGGGAGTTTAATTTTAAGGCACTGAAACAAAACTCTACCTTTTCATATTTTAAGGGTCAATAATATTACAAAAGGTGACTCTAGTCGCTTTCAGTTTGAACGAGCGTGAAAGGAAAAATGTTCGATGATATTTTCACTTTAGAGAGTCACGAAAAGACCAAAATGACTACTCAGGTAATCTTTGCAACAGGGTGTACCAAGTTTCCGTGAACTGCCATATACACCTTGGTGATCAAATGAAAGATAAATTCCCAAGGACTTGACGTACGTGCAGGTAATCTCCCCGAATGTTGTGTTTGGTGTATCATGGTTACAGGGTAGCAGACTCGACTTCGTATGGATAAAGGATTTCAACCTATGAGGGTATCCCTTTATATACGCGACGGTAAAGGGAGCACAAGTCCATGCTAGCGCTGTCTACTACCAGATGGCGAATGACAACTACTAGGTTTAATGACGCCGAAACATGTCACTAGCCTAGACCTCTAAATATGTGCGTTAAGTTTCAATGCTTCCTTAGGTTGATTGAATAAATCTTATGGTTGATCTTGAATTATGTCTTAGTTCCAAGGCCCTAACGCTGTCATTTGAATCTTCTATATGCAACTATATGGGAAAGGAAATATTTCGATTCGAAGAATGCTATCTAGTTAAGGGGAGAGTCTCAAACAATGATGCAGTAAACAGTAATATTTCAAATGAAAATTTTCCAAACTAGATGACTTTCACCATCCAAAAGTAATCTAAAACATTCAAAGATGTGAATTGTGCAATGAAATCTATGCAAAATTCTCTTTTTGAAAACTATGCAATCGTAATCTATGCACAATTTCCTTTTTTTTTAATGAATAAGAATGCACTCAATACATTTTTTGATGAAATGATAATCTACTTAATGCAAGATTTAAATGAAAGAGAATGAAATCAATGCAAACTTTATTTTCCAATCCTTAAACAATGTAATCTAAGTTCAATGATAAATTTCAAACATGAATTTTCAATGCAACTTGATGTAATGCATTTTAATGAAATAAAACTTTGAGACGAAAACTAAATGAACACAAATTCGCTTAATGCAAAAGGGATGCAAAAAAAATTAAGAATACAATCCTGTTTTGAACACTCTGTAAAAAAATTCCTCAGAAGGCTACAAGACATATGAGTTCAAGCACAAAGAGGTCTTCCAAAGCGTGAGCTAAAAAACAAGGCATTCATTCCTTTTTACATCAAGCAATCAAAAGACTTTTCAGCTGAACAATGAGCAATGTAATCTATGCTCACAAGCAAACAAGCAGACCAAATGAACTCAAGAAACACTTGAGAATTGAACACTCAATCAACCAAAAAAAAAAGGTAAGCAACTAGAGATGGCTCACCAAGCAAGGAAACTGACTCAATCAACAGGGCGATGTCCCATGAAGCATGCAACCAAGAAACTGATGCATGATCCTAGAAAAACTAGGATGTAAGGATGCACATCCCAAAAAAAACCAAAAACCAAGCCGATGAGTCAATAAAACCAACTTGAGTGAAGGGGAGAAAATGTAAACCACATAGAGAAAAAGACCAGAAGGGCAAGACACACTAGTGAAAGACTTAGGGAAAAAATCTTAATTTTTCACACATGCTGGAATTGGCATGACTTTAGGGGCTGAAAATAGTGCCAACAGCACATTAGCGCGGCTTGCTAACTGACAACTAGCTCCAATCGACGTGACTGTTAGACAAATAAAAGTGCCAATGCCTCAAAAATAATTAAAAAACAAATAATTTCTCCTAACCAAGGCTAGACTCACCACTTCAAGCAAAAAATAAAATATTGTAATTGATGAAAAACATAGGAACAATGGAGAAATGGTCATTCGACTAAACTCATCAAATTACTAAGACCTCAAAGAGTGACAAACTCAAAGGAAAATCCCCAGTGAAGTCACCAAATTGTTGTGTAGGTAAATCCCCTCTACGTACAGAGGTGATCCCTCTAGCCCTAGGGTGAGTCTAGCAAATACGGGAACATACTAACATCGACCTTCCTAGATTGTAAATGAAATTCAGAGCAAGGAATATGACCTACCTTGTTTTGATGCTATGTTGTCGTTTTCCGTCAAAGCTTCTTGATGCATCGCTCTTCTCAAGCTCGATGCACACTGCTACCAACATTCGATTACCTGTACAGACAGTCAAGACACCATAACAAGCGTAAAATCATGACAAACATAAAAATATTACAACCTATTTAACTGATCAAGGAATGCTATAAATCTCATTATAAATGTAAACAAGAGTGGAAGATAAACATCAGATGCATTTTATTATGATAAAGATAAGGGGAGTTTACAACCAAGCCTTGATGTTGAGGCTCTTCTTCGGCAGGTCTGTATCTAAGCATGTTTGCAGCACCCTCATACACAAAGGTCTAAGATCTCACTATGTTCCTAACACACACAAAAAATCACACTCTGCACTATTCTCCTGAAGCTATGATTGATTCTTCTCTCTATGCTAACTAAGGAAATAGAGGTGAAAGAGGTATCCTTATATAACAATGGAGGAGGAGGTTATGGGCCCTCAAATAATGGGAAAATAGCTTATCCTTTGGAGTAGTTCCTATTTCTTGGGAACAAGAAGCCCAAAGGGGAATTCCTCGGCCATATCCTCAAAACAAACTTCCAGCTCGTCGCCTCGCGAAGCTTCTAGTCGCGGAATATTCCTTTCTATTTAAAAAAATTTCCAAAAGAGGATTGGTGTGGGTCCAAAATTAAGACAGAGCACCGATCAGCGCGGGTCTTAGCACAAATCTCTGCATTGGCGCTGGTTAGACACTGAGAAAAAGTGTTGACCTTGAAAACTAGGTTTATATAGGGATATTCCGGAAAAGTTGTAAAGGGAGATGAATTGGTAGACAAAGTGTGGTTCAGGGGTATGTATTCCATGCTTGGAAAGTACACAAGGGTCACTGTATGGGTCCTCGAGGATCAAGGAATAGGGAGTACAGGGATAGTGACAAATTACTTTGTAACACCTGGCCTGGGGAATTCACTGCTCTAAGTGCCCTAGTAATGGATCTTTGCTTCCCATCAAAAATGTCAATTTTGGCTTTCAGCTGAGCTTTAGATAGGTTATACTTTTGCCCTCTCAGCTTGGGCCCAGAAGAATAGACAGAAAGGTTCCCAAATCCTCCCACTATATCCAAAAAATTATCTTTCCCCAACCACCCCCCCCTGCGGCCTAAGGTTATAGGGCTGATGCACTTCTTCAGAGAAAGGGATCTCAACAGGTTCGTGGGATGGGGTAGGGTAGAGAATGGATGAGAAGGTCAGGATCGAAGTGATAATGTTGTTTAGGGCGGGTTCAACTTGTACAAACAAACCATTTGACATATGAATAGAATCATGCATGGAGGGACCAGGCCCAAAGCAAGCAGCAGTCATATGCGAAAATGAAAAGGAAAGAGATGAGGGGGTAAGAGTAGTACCCGCCTACAAAGGCACATCTGTAACAACTACTGCAACTGAGGGCTCCTCGACCGGGGTATCGACTGCAACATCCATCCCTGTGGGTCCCGCTTCCCCCATGGCTACATCTTCACCCTACCCTTCCCACTCATGTTGAGGAGGCTGTAAGCCTTGATTCTTATCAATATCGGAGACCCTCCCATCCACTGTCTTTCCTCCAACATTTCACGAAGCTTTCCATTTTGAAGATTTTTTATTTCTTCGGATACCCAGAGGACACTCTTTAGCCAAATGCCCATATTGGTGACATTTGTGGCACCTGAACGTCACCTATTCATTATCAAAATTTTGGGTGAAAGACCAATTTTTGGTAATGCAACTAAATTGCCTCTGCCCTTCTCTGGGATTTAGACAAACCAAAATCCTAGCAGTCCCTTACTCACAAGTTTGAATGAAAGACATATCTGTTAATCCAAGTTGTCATTGATGGCAATATGATGATTGAATTAACATACTTGTTGAAGAACTAGATGATAGATGATGGAAGACTACATAAAGACATATATAAATATGGCATGATGAAGAATCAAACCATAAAGAATCCTAAGACAGTTTGTCCTACCTCCATTTCTGCACAAATAAATGACCAGTCACATTAAGAATTATTTTTCTCTATCTTGTAGGCAGAATTTTTCTATGAGACCTTCACCATCCTCTAGAGCATAATTTTAGCTTTCTAATGATCCCTCACTTTCCTCCTAAGTCCAAATAGTTTAAGAGAACTTGAATTTTTAAGATAGAATATAATATTTGTTACCCAAGCCGACCTATGCCCAGTTATGCTAGTCGTCCTCACTTCCAAAAGATGTGCCTTTTCATTTGTATGAAAAATTCATATAAAAAGGAATTTCGGTCTTCTAGTTTGGACATAAAAATTCGGTCAAAAACATCTCAGAGCATAAGATATAGTTCACATCTCGTAAGGGAGGGAAAAAAGGAGAGTTGTTTTGGGTTAAGAAAATTATATGTGATATCTCATATCTGTAAAACCTCGAACATGTGACAAGGAAGGGCTTAGATCTGTTTGTAAACACGAGTTAAAAGGTTGAATCTATTGCATCAGCTACAAGACTTCTTTATGGCTCGGATCTTGTAATTTAAGATCTATTGCAACACTAAAGCTTGGACCTGGTGGATAAGATATGTGTCATTTATAAGTACGAACCTGAGGCAAGAATATAGGACTGTAATTCACCCTGTCCTATAGCCAATTACAGCTCAAATCTGTGACTATAATAACACAAAATTTTAGCCTAAAAATTGATTTTGGACCTTGGCATAAGAGTCTCAGTACAGTGGGTTGATTGGAGTTAATATTGGTGCAGAAATTACAATTACATACAATCTCAGTATTGTAGTCTTGTGGAGGAGATAGTTACAGTGAAGAAGGTGTCTCATATCATTAGACCTTCAGAATTGTGACAGTGGTTCTTGGAACAGGGTCTCCTGCAAGCTGCGAATCTGGTCCATTTTGTATATTTTTTATTATATTTAGTCTAGCACAGGGGTTTTGGGGTGGGTCAAATCCCCTAATACATTGTAAGCGGGCCAAGGGTAGACCAAGAGTCTGCAAACCGCGGTTTGTGGACCATTGGATGCGTAGGCTAAAGTACTATAAATAGTTGAACCTTTTTGAGTCAATAGAGAGGAATGAATAGAGATTGATGCTAAGTGTGAACTGTTAGATCTGGGATTGGGTTATTGTGTTCGGACTCCTGCTGGCTGTGTGTGCAGAGATCCTTCGTCCGGCTGTGTGCGGACCCTGCTGGCTGTGTGTGCAGGTGGGTTTTGGGGGTATGTAAAAGAATTTTTGATAAGTAATATATGTGAATTATTGTGGATATCTGATGCTGTTTGATATATCTGGTTATGGTTATTGAGGACTCGAATTATATGTGATTATGTTACGAGCTGCGAATGATATGTGTTTATGAGCTGCAAATTATCTGTGTTATGATAACTGTATCTGCAATCTGATTAAGTCTATTGTGAATATATTGTTTATGCTTATACTTGGCTATCCACACATGGATGCGAGCATGTTATATAAATCTGGAAAAACTATACTCTGGTTAATCATTGAAAGTCCTATGAACTACCTCTGACTTCATAGATCTGATAGTTTCCGAACGGTCCAACTTACCTGCTCTCTCTCTTAGGGTGCAGAAACCTGGTTCTAGCAACCACCCATACTACTTTGGGTGAGACTTTGGCCTACGCAAGTAGGTCATTGTCGAAAGGTCCAGTAGTATAGGGGTTTGTTGGCAAACCTTAACCTCCGAACCTAGGTCAGGACCCCTCAAGCCAAAAAATGGTTCCGTTGCCGGGACCAGGAGCATTTTGAGAGAGGGATCGGGTAATGCCAAGGCCGTACTGGAAACCTGAAAGAAAATAAATTGATGAATGTTTTGAACAGAAATTTCAGGAATTCACAGTGAAAGAAAACCGCAATAAGAGGTTGACCACCGAAGAGTGGAAAAATAGGTATATTTTCATAGAGATATACGAGATCTTCTTCGTAATTATTGTGATCGAGCTCCAGGGTTGGCTTGCAAGGTTGGTCGAATTTCAGAAGTGTTGGAAGGATGAGCGGGTCACACAGTGGACCCCAGAATTGATCCAACAGTTAGAGAAGGCTGATAACACCATCACTCGCACCGTAGATCACTAGCTGGATAGCGTGCCAAGAGGATTTGTGACAAAATTTTCCATCGATCAATTCGTCTCCTACTCCGAAGCAGAGCGGAGATTCTTCAAAGGATTTAGGGGTAAGTTTCTGAAGAATTTACCATTGCTGATTAAGATATTATTGTGTGAAAAAAGTATTTTGTGTAGCCACACCGAGTGAATGACTGCTGATCTGGATGGGAGTACGACGCGAAGCGGAAAATACTATTGGACCAACCTAGAAGGAGGTAGATTTGTCTATAGCCCAATAAGAGAAGCAGCTGCGCAGAGTAAGAATTCACCTACACCTCCACCACTAGAAAACGACATGGCTGCGCACATGAAATTTCCTACCTTTAAGGGTGTGGGAGTTGAGGAAATGGAGCAGTTCTAGTTTGTCGCAGAATTAGTATGGATTGCGCAGAACGTAGCTCCTGACATGGTGAAGAGGGCACAACTACCCCTAGCCTTCGAAGGAAGATCTTTGGATTGGTACATGGGATACATCAGACAACATGCAAACTCAACCATCAAAGAGTTCAAGAACGCCTTAAAACAATAGTTTAGGAAGCCTAAGTCCTATTCTCAAATAGTGGTCGATCTAAAGGATTTCAAGCAAGG
This sequence comes from Pinus albicaulis, assembly GCA_034641835.2. Classification (NCBI taxonomy): domain Eukaryota; kingdom Viridiplantae; phylum Streptophyta; class Pinopsida; order Pinales; family Pinaceae; genus Pinus; species Pinus albicaulis. Next base: position 5,389 of record JAXQQM020089134.1, on the reverse strand, counting down.
GCCTTTTGAATCTATATGGGAGGCCGATCAATGGTTGAAAAAGGTGATCAGGGAAGGAGGATTTCAGTACGGTGACACCAGCAGTTAGCAAACAGGAATGGTTGGATCTAAAAAAGGAGAAAGAAACATTTATCGCAGCTCGCAAGGACTTTGCTGAGGTAGAGGCATCTAGTTCACAGCCGCCTGAGGACCTAAAGGAAGATGAGGAGGTCAAACCCTTTTTACAAGCATGTATGAAGTTATTGCACAACTCGAGGGCTATGGAAAATCTTCAGGCATTGATAGATAGCTACGCAACATGACCTATCCTCCCTCCGAAAGTCAAGGATGTACACAAACTCTATAGGTATAAGAAACACACCGGTAGGGAAATGCGGTTGATTCCGCAGATCGGTGATTATGAGATGGATCAGGTTATTTTGGATCTAGGGTCAGATGCAAATGTATTACCTAAAAAAACTTGGCAACACATGGGGGAACCTATGTTGGAATGGTCCACTATCCAACTACGTATGGCCAATCAACAGAAGATCATTCCATTAGGAAGACTATCAAAGATTGTGGTGGATATCGCAAGGGTTAAGGTCCAGGCTAACTTTGAAGTAATTCATATTGTCAAAGATGTGGACCCCTACCCTACGCTCATAGGCTTCGATTGGGCCATCGATATGGCAGGCATCATTAACATAAAGAAGAGAAGCATGGTATTCGAGAATAACGGTACAAGGGTAATAGTACCATTAGATCTGGTGGATGGTGAATGATACACAGAACTAGTGCATGATGAAGAGGATGTAGATCAAATCTATAAGTTAACTGAGTAAGACGAAGACTGGATCAACCCCAAGACGGAGGGGATACTCTGCTGGGAAAAGGACAACGAATGTTTCTCCGACTCTGATGGGGAGATGGAGAACTGGAAAAATTGATTACATCTTGTCTCTGCGCTAAGATGTCTTCGGATAACTAAGAACTTCTGCTGCATCTCCTTGGAGGTAAGAGATCTACCTTATTTCGATGGTTCTGGTAATGTTAGGGACTTTTTGTAGGCATTTGAAGCCAAGGTTCCCCAAGAATGATGGCTATGGGCCTGTAAGCTGGCCATGCAAGGATCACCTGCACAATAGTGGGTAATGCATGAGGAGGCATTCCAGGATTGGGAGGAGTGTCCGAATATGCTGATCCTATGATTTGAGGCCCTAGCTGACGTGTGAATCAAAACGTTCCTTGGACTCAAAAATCCACGCGAATATCTGGTCGCTTGGATAAAACAATGGTGCAATAGAATTTCCCAGGAGTGGGTTCATCTGCTTATTCATGCCTTGGGACCACTTCCCACCGCATGGTACTTAGATGCAGAGCTCCACCAACGCAACCTCCATTGGGAGGCTTTGAGGGATGAATTTATGGGAAAAGTTGGGTTTATAGGCCAGACAGAGGCGTTGGACGTAGCTCTACGAAACATTGACACTGTAGCATGGGGTGAATCGCACCTGTGCATCGCACCTGAAGTACCCACGTGGGAAGCGCAGGTACTAAGTATGGTCGATTACCATAGCCTAGCCCTAAAAGAGGGTAAGGATGATCCACAAGCTGCCTCTGACTCAAAATTGGAAGGGATGCGCACAGTTACCAGGCCGATTAGGCTGCAAATGGGTAGCATTGAGAGACACCCTACGTTGGCTCAGATTGAGGAAACGGATACTCCTGCAGCAAAGAAATAGTTGCGTTCAATCCTCAACCACGCAAGTTATTATAGGAAGTTCGTTCGATAGTACACACTAATCACAGCACCTTTGAGAAACTTGCTTGCGAAGGTGGTTCGGTTCTATTGGGATGACGCATGTCAGAAGAAAATGTCTTTGGTTTTGAAGTACCTAGGGAACAAGCTTGTGTGAAGGAAGGATGCGCAGGAGGCGCAGGCATTTATTTCAAGCTCAGCATCTATGCTGAGCGCACATAAGGAGCGAAAAATAGCCTTTGAAACAGTATAATTTGGTAAAAAGTAAAAGTTACCATTGAATGGAGCGGGCAGATGGAAATTAATGAGGCAATTCCTTGAGATTTTTTACCGTTTACTTGATGGTAAGTTCCAGGTGAAGTTTACCCTACCGTTGGATGACCATAGGCACTATAAAGTAGGAAGAAAAGCTCAAACAAGGGTTTCGTATCGCTTCCATAACCCGTATGTATTTTCTTTATGCTGCAAGGTTCTCTGGGCCTGTAGCATTCTGTTCATGACTGATCAACCCACTCCCGCTGCAAATAGTCCCCTAGAATCGAGATTCCTTTTTCATGCTAAAATGACGGCTACTAACCCTGCAGAAGCTCTGGCACCTACAAAGCCATAAATTGCGGAAATCATGGATATTGGGCCTAAGGACGAGGAAATTAATAGGATAATTGCACTCTGGCTCCCTGCGTAAAATATTGGCTTCAAAATCAGAGAAAGGAGCACCGAAGGGACCAGTGCGACAAAAGTGACCGCCCCTGTCAACCCAAAGGAGGTCGCAGGACCAAGCCAGAAAGGCTCGAATGCAGCTATGGAAAAGGATGCACAACCACTGCAAACTGCCGAAACGGATGCTGAGGCCGAGACTTCGGTTGGTTCGTAGCTAGACCTGAGCACAAGAGGGTTGAATGACAAAGATACCACCTTCGCCCAGGGTAGGAAGAGGCCAGGCGAGCCTGCAAAAGGGCCCCAAAAGAATTAGCATGCCCAATGCAAGGAATATGATGCGACGGTCATAGTAATTGACAGTGACCTCGGGAAAATCGCAGACACAGTTACACTGGCTACAGAGGATAAGTGGGCAGCCATAGAGGAAAAACAGAAGGTTGCGATCACCACCATCCAGGCCAAGCTTCGCACCCTCCAGTTGAAGATATATACGCTGCAGACCTGCGTAATTCAGGTACGGACTCCCTTGGAAACCAGCAGTGCAGCGCTAGCTATGGAAGAAAGTCGTCTCTACTCTTTGCCTAGCGCTGCCCTTGTAGGAATCCAACTCCAAGCAGGTACAAGGATGCAGTTGGATCTGGCTAAGCTGCCCCACAAGGCATTACAGGGCCTCCACATAGCCATGTTTCAGGAGATCCACCATCGTGACCAAAAAGTACACCAACAGCTTGGTATGGCCGAGTAGACCATCGCCCAGCAGAACGTAGAAGTGCTCCTCACTGTCTCGCAGCAGGTGGAGCTTGAAACAATGATCCACCAGCTTTTCAAGGAGGTTACAGAAGAGATCCCAGCCACAGCCATGCCCCGGGCTAAAGTTGAAGGATTGGTTGCAGCGTTGAAGGCATCCAGGACAGAAATGGAGGTCATTAAGACGCAGCTGGAGCAGCAAATCAGTGACCTGCAAGCCAAACTGTAGCCCGAAACACCCCCAGAGGTACACGCCGAGCATGCTGCATTGGTGACCGCAACTATGAATACCATTACAGGACAAATTTATCAGGGCACCTAGTTTCTCAATACAACCCTGTAGTTATGGACCAAAGTCCAACAAGATCTGATCCTCCGAAAAATTAGTCAAGAATTGCGGCAAAAAGAGGAAGCTTTTGAGCAGATTGGGGCTACCTTACCCACTTTGGTCCCTGCACAACGTTTGGCCCGTCTAAGGACCAACAACTCCCTCCAAGATGAGATTGAGGAACTCCATCATAAGAAGGATGTCCTCAAACAACGCTTGAAGCCTTGGACTGTCGCAACCCTCAAACTATCACAGGATGCCGATGTTGCTGTTAAGTGACTAAATCAGACACTGGAGAGCGTCACCGCCGCACCAGAAGGATCAACATCACAAAATCTCATGGACATTTCACAAAGTGCTTCTACTCAGAGTCTAGAAGTGCTACCCCCACTAGTCGCAGCTGTCAATGCACTGCACGCGCAGGTGGCGACCCCACCACCACAGTGACTCGGGACGAGTCACAAGATTGTGTTGGGGGATTGTTGGAACAAGGTCTCCTGCAAGCTGCAAATCTGGTCCATTTTTTATATTTTTTATTATATTTAGTCTAGCGCAGGGGTTTTGGGGTGGGTCAAAGCCCCTAATACATTGTAAGCGGGCCAAGGGTAGACCAAGAGTCCACAAACCGTGGTTTGCAGACCATTGGATGCATAGGCTAAAGTAATATAAATAGCTAAACCTTTTTTAGTCAATAGAGAGGAATGAATAGATATTGATGCTAAGTGCGAACTGTTAGATCTGGTATTGGGTTATTGGGTTAGGACTCTTGCTGGCTGTGTGCACAGAGATCCTTTGTCCGACTGTATGCGGAACCTACTAGCTGTGTGCACAGCTGGGTTTTCAGGGTATGTAAGATACTTTTTGATAAGTAATATATGTGAACTATTGTGGATATCTAATTTTGTTTGATCTATCTGGTTATGTTTATTGAGGACTTGAATTATATGTGATTCTGTTACGAGCTGCGAATGATATGTGTTTATGAGCTGCGAATTATCTGTGTTATGATAACTGTATCTGCAATCTGATTAAGTCTGTTGCGAATATATTTTTTATGCTTATACTTGGCTGTCTGCACGTGGATGCGAGCCTGTTATATAAATATGGCAAAACTGTACTTTGGTTAACCATTGAAATTCCTACGAACTACCTCTGACTGCGTAGATCTAATAGTTGCTAAACGGTTCGACTTACCTGCTCTCTCTCTCAGGGTGCAGAAACCTGGTTCCAACACCCACCCATACTTCTTTGGGTGAGACTTTGGCCTGTGCAAGCAGGTCACTGCCGAAAGGGCCAGTAGTATAGAGGTTTGTTGGCAAACCTTAACCTCCGAACCTGGGTCAGGACCCCTCAAACCAACAGTGGTTAACATGTGAAGGACATTCTTCTGGAGGATATAGATACAACAACACGAAGAACATCCAGTTTAAAAATTTGAAGGTTCAGTAATTCAGTTGCTATGATGGCATCATCAAGCCTACTGTGAGGACATATGTAGTCAATGATGGAGACATATATTGGACAGTCAAGCACAGTCTTGGAGCTGACTGATTGAACAGTGAAGAACTTTATTGAAAACACTCATGTAAGTACATCACATCTAAAGAAGTCTGAAGGATTGGTGTCCTTAGGGTAGGAGCCCCTAAACACAAGGTTGGTGCCTTGAGAATATAGGGTTGAAGCCCTAGAGGTCGGATCCTCATCAAAGTCCAAGTCGGTGCTTGGCAACAGGTTGGTGCCCTCACGTGTTTATTGTACTCAATTATTTGAAAAAGGATTGAAGTTCTTATTAATCCTTAATAATAATATTATTATACACCTCTCTGTTTTTAATTTTGAAGAATATAACTAGAAAAAATTAACGAAATACTGATTCACCTCGCCTCTTAGTATTTCCAACAATATCCGCCTCC
>JAXQQM020059220.1:0-41052 GCA_034641835.2 Pinus albicaulis | reverse complement strand
TAGAGTTCACTTGATCTACAAGACCCAGAAATGGATTTGGGAAATTTCATCTGGTTTAGGAGATAATAAATTAATTAATTATTTTAATGTATTTCCTAAGTTAAAACTTAGGAAAATAAAATAATTAAAGTGAATTTAATTAAACATGTGATGAAATTATCTTAAGTCACACGGATCAAGCTTTATTTTAATCTTAGCCATTGATTAAAGATTTAATCTTGGTCGTTGATTTTTCAACGAGAAAAGTATAAAGGAAAGGCTTGTGGTCATTTGTAAGACACAAAAAGGTAGAGCACTGAAGCTAAGCTGAGATTCTAGGGCGGGGTTGCTAAGAATTCTCAAGTGTTTCAGTTGCAGAGAGGGGAATTTAGACTAAGGGGATGATCTGATCCCAGGTCTAGAATACACAGAATCAGAAAAGAGATTAGGAAAGACAGCATAGAGGAAGGTAGCAGCAGATGGCAGCGGTAGCAGCAACAACAAGGACAGTGTGATTTTCAAGAAAACCATCAGGGGTTACGCAAAGACCCTTAGGGGCGTTGTAGTGACTGCGTCACCTAGTCTGGGGTAGTGCAGTCCCTTCCAGTGACAACACTGAGCATTTGGAGGCCTTCAGAGTTGATGCAGTGTCTTTCAAGGGAAGATCTGGGGTTTCTAGGCCTAGATTTGGCTAGGTTCTGTAAATCCCGTTTGAGGGTGTGGATCAATCAGTATTGTTGGTCTTAGATTAGCCAGGTGCTACAAATCTAGAGTTTTCACTGTAGGTTTTTCCAGATCTGGAACCCAGAGTTGTGTATTCAAAAATATTCTTAATAATAGATCCTTCCAGTAGCCAGAGACCGGTTTTCCCACATTGGGTTTTTCCGAGAACAGTTTGTCCAGAAATAACTGTCACTTTGTCTATGTGTGCATGTGCTTATTCTAGATATGAATTGGTAGAGATCTGTTATGTGTTTTTCTTTGATGTTAACTTGAATTTATTGAGTTGATAACTTTTATAAGTAGGAGAATCTTACCAGATTAACAGAAATAATTTCTACATAAGAATTAAGATTTAGAAATTTCTACATGGTATTAGAGAAATTGCAGATCTAGAAGGGTCATCAGCTAAAGAATCTGAAGGATATAGCTATAGAAAGCAACTGGAAAGGCAGTAGAAAAGAAGATCTGAAAGGAAAACACAGTTTTTAGGAGAAGATTAACGCAAAGGGAAGGGTGACGATGTCCAGAACTGTGTCCTAGAAAGCCCACACTATTACTGCACATAAGCAGCTAAAAAAAAACACTGGTTGAGTCTGAAGCCAGCCAATGTGATTCAGATCTAAATCTGTTAGATCCAGAAAAAAGTCTACAAAAAATTTGCAGAAATTCGGAAGAGCTAGTGGGGTTAAACTTCTGAAGTTTTCAGATTTTCAACCTTAGCACAAGTGACAAAGTTTGGGAAGATATCACCTTCTCAAAGAGTTTCTTGCTAAAGGAAACTTGCAGTTTGGTTAGAGGATCAAAGAAGAAGCTGAATCATATTTGATTTGGTAGATTTCCAAGGAGGGAAATAAAGTGTCAAAAGGAGCAAAGGGTTCCCAGTTCGAAAAGGAACTAAGATCCAAGATCTCTAGCATAGAGAAGAGGAGCTCCGACACATTCTGAGTAGATGGATCCTCATGGAATACATGATAAGGATAGGCTAGAGGGCCTCTCAAAATTTCTGGTATCAAAAGCTAAGATCCTGATTGTCCTACAGGAATATGGTCTAAGAGATCATGCAGAGCAGACCCTGGCCACGCCGACAGATGAAGATCTCCTACGAAAGCATAGAGAAGCTGCTGGGCATGCCAAATGGATGATAATGGACAGTATCAATGATCATATTATGCCACACATAGCTGAGAAGAGGATAGCTAATGAGATGTGGAAGGCCTTGAATTCCATATATGAGGGAAAATCAGTCCAAAGAAAGGTGTTGTTGGAGGCCCAAATGAGGTCATTCATGATGACCAAGGGAGAAGACATCGAGCACTTCATCTCCAGATTGCCGTTAATCAGGGATCAACTGACTGCAACGGGTGCGACCATAGATGATGTAGTGACAGTAAAGACTGCCCTTAATGTAGTCACGGATGAGTGGGAAACCTTTGTCCAAAGTATCTTGGGCAGAGCAGACCTCCCAGAATGGGGGAGATTGTGGTCGATCCTGCGACAAGAACTACGAAGGTTCACCAAGAAGCATCACAACCCTTCATTGAGCAAGGTTAAGAAGGAAGAGGAGGAAGATGCAGCCTTGGCATCAAAAAAGGAACCAAAGAAGAATAAGGATCTTTCTAAGATCAAGTGCTTCCAGTGTGGTGAAATGGGACATTTTTTTGTCCATTGTCCAGAAAAGAAGAAGGAAAAGGAAGCATCTTCTTCCAAAGTAGCAGTGGCAGATCATGGGTCAGGAGATGATGTAGCAATGAGTGCTCATGAACCACGGAGGTGGGGCAACATGGATCTGTAGAGGATTTATAGAATGTAAGGTGGGATCCTTGAGCAGCTCATCTCTTGGATCACAAGCGAGCTACAGTAGCCTTAAGACAGTAGCCGGACAAGTGGAGCAGTGGGTGCATAGATCATAGATGAGGTAGAGGAAGAGGTAGATATGGAGGCTAGGAGAAGCAGCGTAGAGCATGGCAGTGGCAACGTAGAAGTAGTAGCAGCGCAGAGGTTGATGTGACTTCAACAGTGTAGAGCGGGGCTGCTTACGTAGTGTAGAGAGCTTCAGAGGGACAGCGCAGTGCAGCAGCAGCGTGATAGATTTCAGCGCAAGGAGCTGATGTGACTTCAGTAGTGTAGAGGGATTTTGATTACGCAGGTAGAGCTGTAGCTGTGAATCGTTCTTTAGATGCCAGCACAGATCTGTAGCCTATGGAGCTTTAGTGATGAGGATGCAACCCATCTAATTTTTTTGTCAAATATTGGGTAGGAGATTCAGTTGTTTCTCTCAACAACTGAAGTTGCAGTCCAGCAGATCAACAGTGGCAGTGCTATGAGCAGCACAGATGCAAAAAATTGAGAGGAAGCTGTAGTATAGTGGTTGCAGTGGCAGTGGCAGAGTCATGGGAAACAGTACAGAATGGAAACAGTAGTGCAAAGTTGAATGGCAGGAGGCCAAGCTTCAGCAACATAGAACCAGTGCCCAAAATCATGTAATGCATAAGTGTGATGTATTGCTAGAGCACACCCTTGATGCTAAGAGAGAGTGTTGAGATTTTGTGTATTTTGGGTAGCATCAGTTGTGCTCTAGGTCCCAAATTTTGAGGAAGGAATAGAGTTCACCTAATCTACAAGACCCATAAATGGATTTGGGAAATTTCATCTAGTTTAGGAGATATTAAATTAATTAATTATTTTAATGTATTTCCTAAGTTAAAACTTGGGAAAATAAAATAATTAAAGTGAATTTAATTAAACATGTGATGAAATTGTCTTACGTCACACGGATCAAGCTTTCTTTTAATATTAGCCATTGATTAAAGATTTAATCTTGGCTGTTGATTTTTCAACGAGAAAAGTATAAAGGAAAGGCTTGGGGTCATTTGTAAGACACATAGAGGCAGAGAACTGAAGCTAAGCTGAGATTCTAGGGAGGGGTTGCTAAGAATTCTCAAGTGTTTTAGTTGCAGAGAGGGGAATTTAGACCAACGGGATGATCTGATCCTGGGGTCTAGAATACAAAAGAAGCAGAGAAGAAATCAGGAAAGACAGCTTAGAGGAAGGCATCAGCAGCAAACGGCAGCAGCGACAACAACAAATGGCAGTAGCAAGGACAACGTGATTTTCAGGAAACCCTTCAAGGGTTACGCAGAGACCCTTAGAGGCAGCGTAGTGACTACGTCACCTAGTCTAGGGTAACGCGGTCCCTTCTAGTGAGAACGTTGAGCATTTGGAAGCCTTTAGAGCTGACGTAGTGTCTTTCAAGGGCATATCTGGGGTTTCTAGGCCTAGATTTGGCTGAGTTTTGTAAATCCTGTTTGAGGGTGTGGATAAATCGACATTGTTGGTCTTAGATCAACCAAGTGCTGCAGATCTAGAGTTTTCTTTGTAATTTTTTCTAGATCTGGAACCTAGAGTTGTGTATTCAGAAATATTCTTAATAATAGAGCCCTCTAGCAGCTAGAGACTGGTTTTCCCACATTGGGTTTTTCTGGGGACGGTTTGTCCAGAAATAACTGTGTGACTTTCTCTATGTGTGCATGTGATTATTATAGATCTGAATTGGTAGAGATCTGTTATGTGTTTTTCTTTGATGTTAACATGAATTTATTCAGTTGATATCTTGTATAAGTAGGAGAAGCTTAACCAGATTAACAGAAATAATTTCTGCATGAGAATTAGGATTTTGAAATTTCTACAGGCCTTAGAAGAAAAACATATCGAGGAAATGACGATAATGGAATTTAATCACTCCAATCAAATGACTGCCATGGAAAAAAGACATATTGAGGAAATGATGATCATGGAACTAGATTGCAACAATCAGTGAACCACCATGCAAGAAAATCATAAGAAAGAGATAAACTATATGCAAAATTGCTTCATGGGCATGAAAGCGAAAAATGATAAAATTATAAGGGACATTGAAGTAGGTCAAATATCTCTTCATAATAGGTTATTGGCCATAGAGAAAAAAAAAGCACCATGTGTTATAAATATGGAAGAAACGGATACCATTGAAAACATATTAAAGGTAATGGAGGTTAATCATTCTAATCAGATGTTCATTATTCAGAAACATATGATTGCAATGGAAGCAAAGCACACTCGAGAAATGAAAAATATGTAGGAAAATCATATCACTCTGCAAGACAAATTCGTGAAAACTGAGCTCAATCAAGTGAAATTAATAGTAAGGCATGCCAGAGAAATGAGTTCCATGCATAAGAGGTTAGAAGAAAGGAAAGCACAGATATAAAAGTTTCAGCCTGATCCAGATGATAGATGGCATAAAATCAAAGAGCTTTCAACATATCATAACTCTACCAATCCATTAAAGCAAGTCTCTTCTTGTTGTGAATATCTTGAGAAAGTGGTTGGCCTCATTAACAAATATGTAGCTGAGGATGACATGATCATAGAAGAAATTAAAAAGGATCTAGAATAGATGCATAATGAAGAGAGTCATGTCACAAATATCTTAAATACTTCGTCCAAAATTTCTCAAGTAGATTCTTCCACATCATCAACAATACAGTCTATCACGAAGAAAAGCTTGAAGTGAAAAAGAAAAAGAATAAGGAAGCAGTTTGATGCATCTGATGGCCACAAGAAGCTCGATTTTCGGATAAGACAGTCCTACCATATGCAAGCTCGCACATGGCACATCTGAGAAGCAACCCACAGACTTGCTTGAAAGTAGGAAAATGTTTAGTATGCACTATATTAAACACATTTGTGGCATCCTTTGTATTGTATTTCTAACCCTACACCTTGTTATTTCAGCATTTCATTCTGTAGTTAGATTAGATTTACATTTCATGTTAGTAGAATAGTCAATAAATGAAGAGCTTCTATTTTCATGTGATTAATGTTATATGATGATATTTGGATGAATGCTACTTACGTAATTTGTGTGTTGCTTGGATGCAGATTCTGGATCTCACATTCCTCCAATGAAGCAACGTGTCCCCATGTTGAGCTAGATGTTGACTTCTCTGTGTCAACAACTCCATAGCAGTACACCCCTTTTTTTCACAAAATGGATCTATCATGTTCGAGTGTTCGTGCCATTCAGATTTCATCATTCAGTCGACAATTTGTAAATGACGTAAACCCATTCTACATGTTTATAATGTAAATGATCTTAGTAACACCATCATGTATGTAACAACCTAGGTAAGCCTAGTATTATGATGATAATTTCTATCCTAGGAGGTTTTTCGTCTCACTAATTCATTTGTCTCTAGACACAAGCGATCAACAGAGTTTTTCCCCTCCAGACTCAACCTAAAGCTAGGGTGGATTTTGTCGTTAAGAGATTAAGTGAGTCCTAGTTTTTTTATTGGAGTCGTTGTAAAAGTAATCTCGCAATGGTCCTAGCTAATTGCTAGGTCATTTTATTATAGATTGCTAGGTCTACTAGATCATATTTTGAGTCGCAGAATTGGGTAGATTATTGAGGATCTATTACGAACGGGTGTTCCCCTCATGGATTTAATGCATTAATCTTAGCTAAAGAGGGTTGGAAAAATAATTAATCCCCTCATGATTCAATTAATTAATTTTTTTCACCAAATTAAATCCTAAGCCAGAAATTTAATTAATTTTGTGTCCTAGGTAAATTTAAATTCTTCAGAGGCAAAATTCGTGGGTCTCTAAAAAATAAATTTTTAATGGTCCCGAGCCAAGGGAATATTGAAAATTTTGAGAAATTTTGGACCCTCAGGCCTTGATAGTTAAGTCAAAATCAATTTTTTGAGGTAATTAACTCAAAAATATTATTTTTGAGTTAATTAAAAAGGAATTAAAAGAAAATTTCGAAATTCTTCAAAAAATAATAATTTTGATGGATGAGATTAAAATATAATCAAATCCTTTTTGACGATCGAGATTATTTTGACGAGGATCAAGTGAACTAGCCATTGGAGAATTTATCTATAAATTAGAAGTCACTGTCAGCATTTTGATGATCCGATATTTTGATTGTGTACTATCTCTTGAAGCTCTCCTGTACTACTTTCTGGTATAATACAAATGAAGTCTTTGGGGTTTTGTTTGATGGTCGTGTTCCTCTTCGGAATTTTATGGTAAACTTGTTCTTTATATTCTGCCGGTAATTATTTTAATGAATTGTTGATTAATATCTCTTGTAGAGTAATCTATTGCACAGATATCTTGTTTACGTTACTGGATTTAGGGTAAGAATTTTAATTGGATTGAATTAGCAGGTCTTTAAAATTTTATTTTTATCTTATTTCTCTATTGATTTAACTGTTTAACTTTAAATGTGCAGAATTCTCTTAGATTTATAATTGGGCGTTTGGGGAAGTCCTCGGCTGGACCAGCTGACTCCCAAAGAAATAAGATCTGAAGAGCCCTCCGGATTTAATTCCCCAAGCTTATCTTAAGTTCTCTTCTTGCAGGGTTTTTCTAGAGCCTATGCCTAAATAAAAAATTTGTCTTAACTTTTATTGAATATAAAGTTACATCTAGCTAGTAAGAGCCTTGGATCTTCAGATCTGGGAGCGAAGTCAGACTTACTCTCCTCAGATATGACAGATATGCAACTCTTGTGCATATATATGTAAATACATTGTATAGATCTATATTTTTAATTGTGAAAATAGTTAGAATTTTTTAGATTTTTTAACTTGGGACTGAGCTTTTTGATTCATGTATATGCGTTGGGTATCTAGTTTTCTTGTTTCTAGTTTGTGCAGGTGTGGATTTGAGGTTTTTCCAAAGGAAACTCCAAGATCCGAGCAAGATCTAGGCCCTGAAGAGTAAGATCTTGTCTCTGAATATAAAAAATTTATAGGATCATTCAAATAAATTTTTCATCTGGGGTTATTTTTCACGGAAATTTCTGGTTTGTTCAAGATGAAATTTTGAAGTGGAGTGAAAATTTCTTCAAAATTTTGGGCATAGTAAAAATTGATTTTTTTTAGATTTTCAACCTATCATAAAACTTTCTTATTTCCCCTCTGGTTGCCTGCGTTTTTTCTTAATCCCCTGTCTACGTTTTTCTTCATTTTTTTCTTCTTCCTATCCCTTGCTGCTTGTTGTGTCCATTTCGGCTCATTTTCTTGTGGACTCTTCTTCATTCTATACTATTTGAAGTAGCGTTTATAGCTACTTGAAGCCTGCCCTCAGCTCCCTCGATTTTTTCTCCACTGCCATCTTCTTTGCCCTTGCATTCCTTCCTTCGTTTCCTGTGTAAGCTCCATCCCTGCTCTTCTCTGCATCCTCCTCTTGTGCTGCGTTCCCCTTCCCTTTCTCTCCTCATGCACTTGTTGTTGGCTACTTTCTCCTTTCAACGCTCTTCAAAACCTAATCACAAGCAATAGATTTGATTTTCTTTTGACATAACAATCAAACTAAATTTCATTCCTTTTAAATTTTATTAATTTTGGATTTCAATTTTCTTTCTTTCTCTTAGGGTTTGATTTCTTTTTGTTTTTATTTATTTATTTATTTTTTCATTTAAATTCGATTTTTGTTTTATTCTTTTTAGATTATAAAATTTGGCTAATAAAAAAAAATCTAAAATTTTCATTAACCTTTGAAAATTTAAAAGAATCAAAACTTGTACATATTAACTTTTGTAAAAAAAATGATTAACTTTTAGGAAAATTAATTTTTAACTTTTGAATAAATTAATTTTTTTTAATTTTTTAATTCTTTGTTGTATATAAAATTTGGAAAAAAAATAAAATAGGTTTTGTTTAATTTGATGACTAAGAAGTCTCTTGCAATCCCAACTCGGTTTTAATTTCACCTTATCACTCCCATTCAGTTAAATGTCCTTTCCCGTAAACTTATATTCAACATACAGAATTCTGGAAATCAAATTTTCAGATTAAAACACACGACACTGTCAACACATGCTGAAAATAAATATGGACATAAACAGACCAGCAACACATAAAAAAAATACACAGATTTTGGTCAACTTAGACCTAGGCAAAGCCCCTTCAATCTTCTCCGGGGAAAACTTGTTAGAGAGCTCTTCAAATTTATTTATCTTTGAAGTTTAGGAAAAATACATTTGCAGACAAAACAAAATAGAAAAATACAACTTATCTCTCCAACCCAAAACTCCTTGAAAACAATGCCCACTTTGCCTCAATTCCCATGCCCACTTGAAGCTGAAACAGTATTGTACGGATGCGAACTGTACTGTACAGATTCCATACAGACTGTACAGATTTTCGCACCGCTGTACGAGCTGTATGGATTTTTTTCAAAATTTTTTTTGCTCAAAAGCATCTCTTGAATTGTGTGCAGCTCACAACATTAAATGTTGTTCATATTGTACATTTTTATGTCTTCTGTGCCTTGATTTCTGTGCCCAGCTTTGCCTGGAAATCACTCCTTCAGCTTGCTACAACAAATTTCTCTTTCAAAAATTTTCTCCAGCTCTCAGCCTCCTTTCTCCAATTTGCTCATGAAGAATGAATGAATGCAATCTCTCTTTTCTTTCCCCCCTTTTGTTTCCCTAAATGAATTTTGGGAAACCCTAAGATCCAATGGCTTAGATTCATTTAGATCAAGGGATGAGAAGCTACAAGGCCAGAATATCGGTAGTCCTGGAGGCCTACGGTATATAGGAGCATGCAGAGAAAGTCTTGGCTACACCAACCGATGCGAAAATCCTAGAGAATCACAATGAAGCAACAACACATGCCAAGTGCTTCATTATGGATGGGGTCAAATATCATATGGTACCACACATAGCCGAGAAGATGAAATCTCATGAGATGTGGGAAGCCCTAACCACATTGTATCAAGGGAGGTCCGTCTAGAGAAAGATGCTTATGGAGAACCAAGTGAGGTTATTCATGATGTCCAAAGCAAAGGAAATTGATCCTTTCCTATCCAGACTGCAGTTGATCCGGGATCAACTAACTAGCATGGGGGTGAAGGTGGATGATGATTTCATGGTGAGGACTTCTCAAAATGCTGTCACGGAGGACTGGAAAACATTTTTCGAAAGTCTTTTGGGTGGAGTGGATCTTCCTAACTGGGACAATATATGGGCTATCCTTCAACAAGAGGAGATCCATTGGATGACCAAGAGGTAGTACAACATCGATTAGAGCAAGATGAGGAAAGAGGAAGAGGAAGATGCCACCCTAGCATCGAAGATGTAGCAAGGGAAAAAGAAGTGTGATCTTTCATAGATCAATTGTTTCCAGTGCGGCGAACTTGGACATTTCACTAGCAATTGTCCTAAGAAGAAGAAGGAAAAGGAAGCTTCTAGTTCCAAGGTTGTTGTAGTAGAAGATGGCTCCGAAAATGATGTAGCCATGAGCGCTCATGAACCACAAAATTGGGGCGATATTACTCTATAGAGCAGCTACAGAGTGGTGGTGGGATCCTTGAGTAGCCCAACCCTTGGATCACATATGAGCTATGGGAGCCTTAAGGCGGTAGTGGGACAAGTGGAGTAGTGGGTGCAGAAGATCACGGATGAAGCAGAGGCAAAGGCTGACACGCTGGAGAGATAGCAACATAATGCACATACAGCAACAGCATAGAGGCAACAGCGTAGAGGCAATACAGAGAAGGCTTGCTTACGTAGTGCAGTGTTGTAGTAGCACATAGGCTTCAGGAGGGCAGCACAGCGCAGTAGAAGTGTAGAAGGCAGAAATGCAGAGGAGGTCTTCTTACGCAGTGTAGAGCTGTAGCAGAGTAGTAGCCTCAAGAGGAAAACTTAGAGCAGCAACCTATGGAGCATCAGTGATGGGATGCAGCTCAACTGACTTTTCTATCAAAGATTGGGCAAGAGTCCTTCAGTTTCTTACTTTCAGCAACTGAGTTGCAATGGAGTAGTTAGCAGTGCAGCAATTTGAGATGGAGTTGCAGTACAGATGTGGCAGTGACGATGGCAGAGTCATGGGCAACAGTACAGAAGAGTAGCAATATTGCAGTGATGAAGGGCAGCAAGCCAAGCATCAACGCAGAGACTGACACCAGAGATCGGAGCAGCCTTCATGGTGAAGTGTTTTGAGCACATTCCTCGCTAAGAGGGAGTGTTAATATTTCAGAGTGTTTGAATAGCATCGGATGTGCTCTAGCTCCCAAACTTTGTGGAGGGACTAGAGTACCTAAGATCTCCAAGACCCAGAAAGCGTTTTAAGAAATTCCATCAGGCTTAAGAGATATTTAATTAATAATATTTTTAATTAAGGACCCTAAGTCTAACTTAGGAAAATTAAAATATTAAAGGTAACTAAATTAAACATGTGATTAGAATGAGTTAAGTGACACAGATCAAGCATATTCTAATATTAGCCGTCGATTGGAGATTTGTAATATCCCGAATAGAAATAAACAGCAATATAAAGCACATAAACAAGAAACTACAACAACTAGAGAGGCATCACATGAACTAGACAAAATATGGAGAACGTTGAGCCATTTTATTAAGTACTAAAAGATAAAATGAATACAAAGGTGATTAGAATGATGGCACCTTGGCTTGCACTAGGCAAGCGTAGAAATACTCTCAGAATATATCGTGAAATGGCTGCTCCCTCAATGACTGTGTAATCTCCAAGTTGCTGGTGTTGTTGTCGTGCTGTTGCTACTGCCAGAATGAACCAACTCTTTGGGGCTTCTCCCCACCTCAGAAAATTGTGAAACTTTGGGAATGGCCTCTCCACCCAATACCCAGAAAAACCCAGAGAGATTTCTGAAAATGGATGACCTCCGAAAATGACCTCCCTTGAGGTACCCTGTTGTCCCAATGATAAACGATGGCCCTGAATGATCTGTTGCAAAGGATGGCCTCCAACTCTACCAAAATGATGGAATAGGGAAGGGCTGACCCCTTTCCAACTCTGTCAGGCTGAATTCCCAGATAAGCCCTCGATTCAGAATCTCCTCCTCCAAAGACTGCCTCCTCCCTCTCAGTGACTGCGCTACCTCTGCAAGTGAATAATCCCAACTGTGGTTGCTCCAACTCTCTCCGGTAAATTAAGGATAGAACTCCTCACCCGTGCAGGCACTCGAAGTCCCCCAGGGCTGAGGTTGGGATCTCCGCACGGAGACACCCGATGTGTTGAACAACACTTGCATACTTTGCTCAATAGAAAAAACGTGCTCAATGTCAAAAGAAAAATAACATAGATGCATAATCAGAATGAGAAAATGAGGAGCCTCTTCCCCTTTTTATGTTTTTAGAGCCTTGCTCTCACCCGAGCCCCACCAAACTGCGTTGTCCCTCATGGCCCTCGCAATCCCTCTCTCACTGCACTGTCATGGGCCCACGCTGCCCACACTGCCACTTCCTTCATGTTGCCACTTCATCATCCTGGGCCCCACGCTACCAAATAATTATATGCTCAAGTGACTTTAGGGAATGTTTATTTCCTAAGTGTAGGTTGTGTGTCTCATCACCCACTTTATTAACTGAATTAACTTTAGAAAATCAAAACAAGCCAAAATTAATATTACCAAATAGCTGTTGCTAATTTTGAATATTACAAGATTATATCACGGCCATTGAAGTTTCAATGAGAAAAATATAAGAAGAGGGCTTGGGGTCAGTTGGAGAACACACACTAGCAGAGCACTGAAAGTAAGCTAGAATTCTAGGGCATGATTTGCTAAGAATTTCAGAAGTGTTTTAGCTATAGCGAGGGGTGGTATTGGCGAGGGGGATGGTTTATCCCAGGCCAAGAGTAAAACAAGGGAAAAGAAGGAGCAATCCAAAGCAGCGCAGAGGCAGCAACTACGCAGAGCAGCCGAGAGCCCAGCAGGGACAACACAAAGGCACCAGGAGGCCAGGAGGGTTGACGCAGGCCTAGCTAGGGTAGCGTAAATCAGTCTAGGGTGACGCAGGCCATTCCTGAGCTGCGTAGAGGCTAACGCAAAGGCCTTCATAGCATCACTAGGATTTCCAGGGACCGGAAAAGGGCTCAGTTCTATAAATCCCGTTTGATGGTGTGAATCAGTCAGTTTTTTTGTCTTCTTGATAGATGTATTGCCGCCATTTATTTTCCTCTGTCGGGTTAACCAGTTTGGTGCCCATATTTGTTGTACTTAGAATCTGCTTAATAATAAAATCCTCTAGAAGCTAGCAGCACCAATTTTCCTGCATTGGGTTTTTCCGGGGATGTTTGTCCAGAAAATCCTTGTGTGTCACTTTGTCATTGAGCATGTTATTCAGTTTAGATCCGCATGTGTAGGTTGTTAATGTATTTACTTCAATGTTAATGATGGATTTTTCAGATTAATAACTTATGTAAGTAGGAGAAGTAAATCAAGAATTTAACAGTAGGGTTTCTATAATTTAGATTCAGAAATTCTCACATCTTTAAGGCCTCCTTGACATATAAAATTGAATGTCCATAGTCATTATAACTCGTGACGTTGAAATCTCCCCAAAGGACTAGGCACTGGTCCACCATAAAGGTGATCGATCCATATTATTCTCCTCATTCACCTTTTCTTTTCGAGGTCTAGCCCCATAGGTCACCTAGGGGATAATTTATCTTGCAAACCATCCACAGGAAAAGTTCTATCTCTTGGCATCACTTTCACTGATGTTTCTCCTAGGCACCCATAAATTTTGAAGCAATTCCGATGGTCGGATGGTGAGATATCTCAATCCCTAGCCTCAAGACCAAATATTGCCCCTGGTTTCCTTAGGCCAAGACCTCATTGGGATACTCAACCAGTTTGTTGAAAAACTCATTCTTTGATACCTTTCCCCACCGTAATAGGTCAAGTATATCATTGGTTGCTAGACACTACCCCCTTGACCTACCCTACGACTCCACTTGGCCCTGTGTGGTCCCATAAGCCATTACGAGTGATTCTACATGGACCACTTAGAATCCAAGCTTCCGTTATTTCAGGGTTTAGAGGTCTCCGTTATAAGATACATTCCCTAAACCTTAACCTTGAAATTCCCCTCGAGCCCTTCCTTGAGAGCCTTCAACCTTGCCTTCCAAGGCAGGCAAGCTATATATCTAAGCCTCTCTCATGAGTAGGCCCCTAGGATCACCACTCACCCTATCATTGTCTACTCATCTTGTGGTCCTTATCATATCGGGTCTCCTCCCATTGATGAAAGTTCGTAAAGAGTAGGGAACCTTAGCCGAGGTGACAGTGGGCTATTGCTCCATTTGTTGCCCTTGATTTATTAGTAGCCCTCCAGGGACCCCCTTTTAGAGCCCCTACTATTTTGAAAGGTAACAAACCCCATACATCAAAATTCCCATCTCTCTTCACTCCCAGAGTGCATACTTACTACTAGCCAAGGGGAGTGTGTTTCCTTTTTGTGGGTGGTCCCCCACCATCCACTAGTAATTCAATTTCTCCTCTTCTCTTATGTTGGGGTCATCCTTTAGCCTAAAATTCACTAGTGGGACCCCACAACCTATTTTTCCTAATTTGCGATAAAAAATTTACGAAATTGGCCAAAATTGATATTTACCTCAGTAACATTGCTAAGTGGGAATATCACAAGTAATGACATCCATTTTCGACTGATCAGATTATGATCACAATGATGTAATATGATGAGGACACAATACGGCATTTATGACAACATAAGAAAATCTAATCAACAAATCTGTTGATTAGACTACTCTAACAAAAATCTTCCAATTTTACAAAGAAACGATATAACAGAAAAGAAATAACCTGAAGAAATACTCTCATATATTGTTAGCATATGAAGGTAGCAAAGACAAGATGACCTGAATGTCACTATTATAGCCATTTAGAAATTCGGGAGAAAGTAAATATATATTTGTTCTTGAAATGGAAATGGTACAATTAAATGCAAAATTGCGCAATGGCCTTAAAACTCACTTTCAAAGTATGACTAATCTTTGCACTAACTTCTGGGGGAGGGGATGCATATATACGGTTTGTCATTCTCTCTGGGGCCAACTCAATCTCCAATTTATCAATCTCTTCATCTTCAACAACATTAAGAGGAGAGCTAAATGTAAACACCAATAACATTATAACAGATTCAGGTCATTATTTATCAAGTGTCCATAATTTCAAGAAACTCGGTGGAAGAAATACTTGAAATAGGTATATCAGCATTAAAAATATATTAGTTCAGAGGAACTATCTCTCTCTCTCTCTCTCTCTCTCTCTCTCTCTACACACACACACGATGAAATGGAAATTCTGCACATGGGCAAAAAACAGAAATTGCTTATATGCAATGGAACAACTCACTGGCAAGATTCAGGAGAGGCCACCTGTTTCACATATAATGGAAAAATAATAGTAGACTGATATATTCAAACCAACAGTTTAGAGTAGCTTTGACACTTAACTTAGTCTGTAAATGTCACGAAGAAACAACTTCAAACCACAACCCTTTATTTGTGGAAATCAAATGGAAAAGGGACTTCTTGAGAAGAGGATATCAAGACAAAATAATGACAGAAATCAGCGAATAGAATGAAGAAATATTTAGGAAGGGCGGAGAAAATCACCATGCAGCCAGTCTTTATGAGTACAAAATGGAATATCAATGAAAGGTGTGAAGAGATGATGGAGGCTATCTAATTTAGTCACTAGGAAGTTGTAAACCTAAAAGTATGAACAATGAAATGGAGCCCCTAACAATTTTTTGGTGAACCCTCAGTTCAATGAGGAATGCAAAGAAGCTAGAAAAACCTATAAACATCATCCAACCAGTAGAGCTGCAGTTCCAACAGACAAGTAGGAAAGCTTCAATAAACAAATTTCATAAAAAATAGGCAAGAGTAACTATTAGTGATGGCATAGAAGAATTTGAAGGCATTTTGGAAGGAGTTACATGCAAAGCAGCCTATAAAACAAAATTATTTCTCAAGGGAACAATTGTTTTTATGCAATTCCAAATTAAAGGGGGGTGTACTAAATATCCTTTATGCCAACTTTACTTATTTGTGTTCCTAGTTCAAGGGTGTATGTTAGTATATTTAATGGTGTCATGATTGATGATCCCAGTGGTGACAACCCACATTGGTGGTTATTGGGTGTGTTTTAACTTTTTTGGTTCCCCTTTGTTTTAACACAGTTGTTTAACGAGAAATCTTGAAGCTAAGAACCCCAAATATATGTATATATTATATGTCATAGAGATCATGTAACAATCCTCATACAAAGCTTATCACAAGCTCTCAGTACAATCCAATTAATCCAATACTTCCACACTAATCTGAGGCTGAGTGTTGAAATCCATGCCAATCTTTGTGACCTTCCATTCCCTCACAGCAATCCTGCTTGAATATGTAGCTCTGGATGAACAGATTTCCCCATTGCCTCCTGCAGTCATCAAAGAATTGTCTCCACTAAATTGTATTTAAAAGTACAACCACCTGGTCTATTGATAGTCACACTTGCTCTTTCACTACCTCTCCTAGTCTAATTGATCCATGTTTAATTCTTGATGTATTCTTTAGTTGATTAATGAGTTTATAATTAGTGAATTAATTGTTAATTAATTCACACCACTCTCACTAGTGTATCAATCAGTTAGACTAGATACAACTAGCTCAACTATGTTTATATTAGTTAAACTGAACACAACTCCACCAGCACCACTTGCAACTCCTGGCTTTCTTGTCACATGAGTTCTGTTAAATTCTCCATGCAGCCAGCTCACTTAACCCTTAGATCAGTGTAAAATTCCTTATGAATACATGCCACATCTGTGCACTTAACTGAAGTGCTCCAAGAGAATAAGTTAATGTTTATAGTCCAAATATTATTAAGAGCTAATAATATTCGACATATCTATTTTTAGATTGGCAGTCTAAAAATAGACTCTGCCAAATATGTCTAAAAATACAATTCCATCTATTTTTCCAAGTTGACCAACCATCCACAAATAGCATCCTGCAACTCATAGAATATGATCAACATGTCTAAAAATAGACATAGTCTAAAAATAGACTTTGCGCCAAAAATCACCTGTATGGGCCCCACCTAGTTTAGGTGATTATTTTCCAACTAGGATAAAGGATGATGTTTCAGGATGCGTCCTTCATTGTTTCTTGTTGAAAAATTCAACACTCCCTCTCAACAAGAAAGGACTGTCTTTGCATGCGACATGCAACTCCATGCGTTCGCCCTGCAACCTTGCTGCAACACTTCCGAAACTGAAAGGCTCGAAACAACTCAATCAATATAATGCATTTGTCATAAAATTCTTCGAATTTTGCTTAATTACTACACATGTCTTTAGGAGCCACTACGCTGTTGAACTCTGCACCCATGCACTCTGCACTTGTTGTCAACTCTGAACCGCGCTCTAGTATCTGACACTATCACTTTGATCTGCCTGCATCAATCCAACTGATCATGCTACTGCTTCTCTGTGGGCTCCTCGTAGCCAAGTTCAATTCATGATATCCACACCATCTCAATTAATCCTGCCCAGAAATCTCCTCTTGGGATTACTCATGCATGTCACCCCACCTCTCACCTGGTGGTATAGTTGCATGCACTCCCTTTGCCCATCTGGCACGAAATTTCTCTGCATGAGTGGTTTATTCTACTCCATGATCCTCATCTTGTGGCTGCTCCACATCCCGAGGTTCACTCTTACCTGCATGTAAATATTTCTCCCTCTAAAGCTTCAATTTCATGTCTTTCTTGCACTTCCCAACAGTAGGAAGCTCCATAGAAATCCCATCTACTTCAAGTCTGTAGAGATTCTTCGCTCGAATCCCAACCTTCTTGACTTGTCCTGTTGCTTTGTACCGAAGGAAAAATTTTCCTTCACTAAAGACAACATCATACCCTTTATCCTCTAACATTGCGACTGAGATTAAATTCTTCTTTAAACCTGAAACATGCACTACATCTTGTAAAAGAATGAGTTTACCTGACTCCCTCTAAAATGTAATGGTACCAATGCCGGTCGCATTGTATCGTCCATTGTCGCCCAACTCAACATGCAACTGGAGATATTTCTCCACCAAGTCATTGAAAAGGTTCACATCTCCCGTCATTTGAAAGGAAGCACCACTATCAAAGTACCACCCTCATCCCAATGCACTAGACACCATGCATGTGATCAATGAGAAGTCCAGCTCAAATTGCGAGGAAAGAGCCTCACCAGTTGCAGCTCCAGCAGCCTGCTTGTTCTTCTTCTTCTATGGACAATGTGTGGCGAAATGCCCATGCTCATGACAGTGAAAACACTTCACTTTGGAAATGTTAATCTCTTTACCATCCACACCGGATTGAGAAGGATTTTTCTTCCCCTTCCCTTTTCTTTCTTTGGCAGCCAAAGCACAATCCTCTCCATCATCATTCTTTGGTGAAGAGCCATCCCTGGTATTCCGCCTTATCTCCTCCTGCACAAGATCCGACCAAAGTCGCTCCCATCCTGGCAGATTCTCCCATCCATTGAAAGAGTCCTCATAGTTATGCCAACTCTTCAGAAGCCCAAGGAGAGCCAAGCTCACCAAGTCTTCTTCATCCACACTGACTCCTACACTCCCAAGCTCATCCCTGCAGTGGACAAACTTTGTCAAGTATACCGAAATAATGTCATTCTTCTCCATTTTTATTTTCCTGAGCTTGTCTTTAAGCGCCAACTTCCTCTGGTCACTTCTGCTTTGGAACAATTATGTCAAAGCCTTCCACATCAAGAATGGAGTGGCTTTACCATGAAGGCTAGACACAATGTGATCCTTCATACCTTCCAACAGAATCCTTCGACACCTTGCTACCTTCTTTTGCCATGTGTCAAGTGTGGCTGCATCGCTAGAAGCAGGTTTTGAAATTTCTACATCTATGAACTCCTTCAACCCATTATCCTCCAGCACTGCCTCCATCCTATCCTTCCATGCAATATAATTTGAGCTCCCATCAAGGGCATACTCCAATCGCAATTCGTTGAAAGACATTTCAATGAATGCTCAACTTCGACACCAAGAAAACACTGCAGCAATTTCGAATTCCACCAGCACAAAAACTCAACTATTTCAATAATTTTCAGTTTCTCCAATGATAAATATCACTCCGATACCATGTATAAATTATATGCACTACGCCTACATATGTCCAATATTCTCCTGATCACACACTATTTTAACTTCAAGCACAATACAGAATCTATTCCACCATTGATCATCACATGCAGAAATTAAATCAACAATTGCATGCACACATTGAAACCATAAAAGTTCACACACAGTAACACAACTGTTTAACGGGAAATCTTGAAGCTAAAAACCCCAACTATATGTATATAATATATGTCATAGATATCATGTAACAATCCTCATACAAAGCTTATCACAAGCTCTCAATACAATCCAATCGCTACACACTAATCAGGCTCGATCTTGCAAATCCATGCACCCATATTTGCTAGCCTTTAGCCTGCCTCTACTGTGCAATCCATGCTAAAGAATGGATCTGGATGAACTCGAATTGCCCCATCCTTGCTCATGAAATCCTTAAAGGCATCTACACTAAATTTTTGGTGCAAACAATGCAACACTATAGTCACAACTAATAGTCACACTTGCTCTTTCACCTACTTTCCACTGGTCTCCACTAAAATTTCCATGCACTGTAGTTAACTGATGTATTCTTCAGTTTATTAATGAGTTATTATTTAGTGAATTAATTATTAATTAATTCACACCACTCTCACTAGTGTATCAATCAGTTAGACTAAATACAACTAGCTCAACTGAGTCTAACTGAGTTAATCTAAATACAACTCCACCAACTACTTCTACAACTCCACCAAACTCTGTCACATGAGTTCTAACTAAAGTCTCAATGCAATAGCTCCACTTAACCCTCAGGAATAGCATAATTCCTTCTGTCAGCCCCTGTGCCACATTTGTGCACTTAACTGAAGTGCTCCAAGAGAATAATTTAATGTTTATAGTCTAAATATTATTAAGAGCTAATAATATTCGACATATCTATTTTTAGATTGGTAGTCTAAAAATAGACTCCACCCATTATGTCTAAAAATAGAATTCCATCTATTTTTTCCAACTTGACCAACCATCCACAAATAGCATCTTGCAACTCATAGAATATGATCGACATGTCTAAAAATAGACATAGTCTAAAAATAGACTTTGCGCCAAAAATCACCTGTGCGGGCCCCACCTAGTTTACGTGATTATTTTACAACTAGGATCAAGGATGATGTTTCAGGATGTTTCCTTCATTGTTTCTTGTTGCAAAATTCAACAATTGTTCCAAAAATTGGTTTTCTAACTGATTATAATACAACTCATAAATACCATGTAACTTCCTGCTCAAGGCATCTACTACTCGATTTTCCTTTCCATTTACATGGTGAATTTCCATATCAAATTCACTTAGAAAGGCATTCCATCTTGCCTGTCTGGAGTTTAAATATGCTTGCTTGAAGTAACTAGTCAAGCTGCTATGGTCCATTCTAAGTACAAACTTTTTCCCCAGCAAGTAATGCCTCCACACCCAGAGTGCATGTACCACTGTTGTAAGTTCCAAGTCATATGCAGAATATCTTTGTTCATGGTTTTTAAATTTCCTTGATTAGTATGCTACCACTTTGCCTTCCTGGGATAAGACTTCCCCAACACCTTCCTTAATTGCATCAGTAAAAACCTCATATTCTTTATTAGGATCAGCTACCCTCAACACAAGTGCGATAGTCAAGAGTTGTTTCAGTTTTTCAAAGTTGTTCTGACACTCTATTGTCCATTTGAAGATTTTTCCTTTCCTTTGCAACGATGTGATAGGAAAAGAAATTCTAGAAAATCCTTCAATAAATCTTCTATAATAACTAGCTAATCCCATAACAGATCTAATATCTACCACATTCTGGGGTACTCGCCATTCCATAATGGTTTTGATCTTTTCGGTATCAACAGCTATTCCTTTAGCCGAAATAACATGGCCTAGATATTGAATTTATGTTTTAAAGAAATCACATTTACTGTACTTAGCGTACAGTTGATGCTTTCTTATCATTTCCAGGACAATTCTCAAATGTTTCTTATGCTCTTCCAGATTTTTAGAATATATCAGAATATCATCTATAAATATAAGTACGAAATTATCTAGGAATGGATGAAATATTCCATGCATTAACCTCATAAAGGTTGCTGGTGCATTCGTCAGCCCAAAGGGTAATACCACGAATTCGTAATGTCCATAACTGGTGCGAAATGGTGTCTTACAAATGTCTTCATCCTTGATTCGAATTTGATGATATCCATATCTTAAATCTATTTTAGAAAACACCATAGCCCCTTTTACTTGATCAAATAAATCATCAATTCTTGGCAGGGGATACTTGTTTTTGAAAGTTAACTTATTGAGCTGTCTGTCATCCATGCACATTCGCATGGTCTTGTCTTTCTTTTTAACAAATAGAACCGATGCTCCCCATGGGGACACACTTGGACGAATGTAACCTTTATCCACCAATTCTTGTAACTACATTTTCAGTTCAGTTAGTTCTGGCACACTCATCCTGTAAGGGGCCCTTGACACTGGGGAAGCTCCTGGAAACAACTCTATAGTGAAATCAATATCCTTCCTTGGTGGTAAACCAGGAATATTTTATGGAAAAACATCCAGAAATTCCTACACCACTGGTATATCTTCCATTAAGGATGATTTTTCCTTAGAATCTGCATACCCAACCTGAATTGCATACAACTGGCATCCCTTTCTTATACACTTGCTCATTTGGGATGTTGTGATTGGGTGTATCTGCAATGGATTTTTAATTCCTTGAATCTCTTTTCGTCTGCCATCCTACATTCTTTAGTAGATAATATTTTCTTTACAATCTACTAAAGTCCAATGCTTCTCTAACTAGTCCATGCCTAATAACACATCGTATGATCCTAATGGTAGAATATTCAAATCTACTTGTAACTATTGTTTTGCAATTTCTAGAATACAATTTGGAATCTTGGCAGTTACTTTTCACTTTGCTCCGATAACTAGCTGTACTAACCATGAATTCTTAAATTTATGTTCTTTTAAATTACATGTTTCCACTATTTTGGGGCTAACATAGCTCAAACTTGCTCCAGGATCTACCAAAATAGAAACATGTTTAGTTATTAATTTACCTTCGAATTCAATCATTGTAGGCTGATAATCGACCTATCGATCTTCCAAAGCTGCATTGATGCGGGGTATGTTACGTGCTACATCACCCACTGTAGAGGCTTCCTGCAAATTTGCCACTGTATCATTTCTGATTCGTTGTGGAAAGTTTTTGTAATAATGTTCCTCCCCGTATCCCCAGCACTGTAGGGGAGGTTTAGTATTCTGTCCTTGTTCTAGCTTACTAGACGCTTCCGTAGGCTTTTCTTTTGTTAGCCATCTGGTTCTTTAGTGGTTCCTACCAAATTGTTTACTAACATAATTTCGCGTTGAACCTTTAAATTTTCCACTTCTATTATATTTGAAACTAGAGTTACTTTTCTAACCTTTATTTGGCTACCAACTTTTACCAACTTCTCCCTTGGCCTTGGACTGCTGATAACACATTCTTGCTTTACGAATTGCTTCATCCATGGTCCAGGGATTCACAAATTCTATTTTTTCCTTCATATGAGTTGGTAAACTACTCAAGAACCTCTGCACTTTAGCCTTTTCCTCTCGAAGATAGGGAACATAACGTAACAGGGAAGTGAACTTAGTAATATAATCATCCATGATCATTTGTCCCAGTCTTAAATCATGAAATTCTTTAGTTTTTTTGTCATATAATCTCTCTGTCAAATACTTATCTTTAAAATACTGCTAAAACGATTCCCAGGTGACATCCTATTCTTTGATACTACATGCATTCTTCACTTCTTCCCACCACAGGGTGGCTTTTTCTCATAACTAATATATAACTAATCTGGCTTTCAGGTTGCTATTATATTCATATACCTGAAAGTACTTGTTCATGTTAATTAACCATGCTTTTTCCACCTCCTCAGCCTCACCATCAAACGTTGGTGGTTTAATCTTACGGAATTCTCCCTGTAGTTCTACTTTTTGTTTCTTAATTTCCTGCTGGTTAGACAGATTGCCTGATTCTGCCTCATTATAATTCTTATTCTTGCTTCGCTGAGATGGACTCCTTTCCATTCTATCTATGGTGTTATTTCTCGTTTGTTGTTCATCTCCTCCTCTATCAGCACTTGGATGTTCCATCTCTTGGTTTTGCTTGTGTGATAAACTCTTTAATATCTTCTCCCGATCTTGTAGTAATTGCTCATTATCCTTTCGAACTTGTACCATTTCCTCTTGAAACTGCTGCATAGTATTCAGCAGGAAACTGGTTTGGTGCTGTTATTCCTCTAGCAACTGGCTGGTCTTTTGATTTTGCTCTACACTTAACTGAACCCATATTTCTGGGTTCATCACTGGTGTTGCTTGAGGTTCCCCGGATTCTTGTTGTGGTTGTGATGCTAAATCTCTTCTCATTTTCTATCTCTGTGCACTATTCACATACACATATTGATCGTTAGTAGATCCTTAGAGTCCCAGCGTAGTAACACTACTCTGATACCACTTGTAACATTCCACTATAAAATAATTACACAGTAAAAAAAAAAAAAATTGCATATTACCTCCTCATTCCTTCAAATCCATGATTCAATATCGATTATGAATCTCATTTAACTATATTAAAAGTTCGTTGACCCATAAATATAAATGCTATATTTCTCATATTATCGTGGCTTCTTTTTGTTATTATTATATAGTCATAGGCATCATATAAATTTCTACACACAGTCTTTATGTTTAAACATATAAAGTTTGGTTCCATCCTTAATAGTTTTTCATAACTATACATTATGTATATCTCCATTTGGAAATTTGATATGAAGTTCTGTTAGCTGACAATCACCTCGGAATTTAATACCACAGTACATGGCATTAACTTACCACGACAACTATCGTATTTCTTCGAGATTCTTCGCTCTTTACGAGGGTACTCCCATGATCCTTGTCGTTCATCTGTAATTTAATCAACGGATATGTTGCATTGGCGGGAGAATGAACTGGAGTTGACTAACCCTAAGTTTTCTTGGGTTCTCCATCCTGGTTCTCATTAAGCTTGGCCTGCCTGATGGGTAGTTTTCGTTTGTTTCCTCAACAAGGGTTCTGATGTATGGATAATGTCTGTGCGGAAGAGTTAACAGTTACTCCTCCAAAAATGTTGGAAAGTACTCCTTTGCTGCTTGAACACAATCTCCCTTCCGCCATGAGGTTACTCCCAGCTCCAACATGAACTTCTCTTCTCGGTGTGCACTAGCAGGTGAGAACTTGACCCGAAACTCATTTCAACAAGGGTTTTATGCAATCTTGTTCTCAAATGCAATAACAAGAGTTTAAAAGGTTTTTGTTTATATACTACTAAATAATTATCTCTCTGGTCGATTTCACAGGTTACCTGCTTGAAGTTTCCTGCTACCAGGTAATTGTTTCATGATTATTCTTTTCTTACCATTTGTTTTTCGTTGGTTTATGATTTAATTAGTTTTCATCGTATGTTTTAATATAAGCATCTGACCCCGTGCCCTATTACTCTCCTCCATAGGTTTGCTATCAACCCCAATTTCGTGGCATACTTTTCTTTTCACTGGAACTGAACCACTAATACTCTACAATCATGGCTGATACAACACATCTTCTTCATTATCCAGGTACTCTGGTCTACAAGAGCTATAGCTCTTCGACTCTCGTTTTCTGTTGAATCTTTTCTTTAGCAATAGGAAGTCTCTTTTTTTTTTGCATAATTATAGAGATGGTTGAGGGCGTAAACCCCATAGTAGAGCTCTGTAGTTTATGACCTCCGATGGTCTTGGAATACGATAGTTGCTGTTTTATTTTGGAACCAAATATTATTGAAAGCCTGTAATATTTATATCAGAACCTCGTTCTCGGTTGAGTAAGAGTTTGGTTAAACCTTTTCTTTGAAATGTCTATTTCTTGCCTGGTTTCGACTGGAATTTTACTCATAAATCTTAGATATTATAATGAAATTTCTACTCTATGAGTTTAATGAGTATATTGCTTATGCATGATATATACCTTTCCCGTATACTAATATTTTCCCCTCAAGTGTCTTTCTGAGGAATTTTATTTCTTTCCGCTTAAATGAGGTTACTCTCTTGGTATTTATTGTGCTAGGAAAAAAAACTATTGTTTCTTTTGTGGCAATCTGGTGTAGAAATATATTTAGAGCAATAATAACAGATTTGGTCAAATATCCTCTCACGGATCTTGTTTATTAATTCTTTAAATTTATCCTGTATACCTATTTTTTCTGAATGATAAATCTAGGCATAAGAGATTTACTCAGTTTCCACTTCCGTTGTGGTTTATGATTTCTCACACTTCTTGCCATTACGTATCACAGAGGTATTTTGGTTAATGGTCTTTATCATTTATGTTTTATATTTCCCCTAATCTCGGTGACCGGACCACCGTTCAAGAAAGTCTGTGTATATACTAAAGATGCAATTGAACAGAGCGTCTTGGGTAGGGCTTTGCCTCCACCCGAAACCACAAGTTCTAGATTTATTTTCATCACAGTACTTAGAGACTTGTAAAGAGGTTAAGAACCTAATAGGTTAAATTTTTATCCGATATTTAGTAACTCACAAGTTTCTTTGTAAATTACTTTGCAATCTATGCATAAATGTTAACTAAATAAATGTAAACTTTTAATCTGCAGTTTCATATTGTTCATGTGTCTTCATGTTTTAAGTAACTACACGAAAATTCTGTAGTATATTATTGCACACATGCATTTATGTATTTATCTAAGCATTTCAAATGATCCTTCTTTTCATTTAGACAGATTTGCCAAGTAATTACAGAAACAACATTATATATGCATTCAAATGTACCTATCGTTCACATAAACAAATTTACCAGTTAATTACAGATACAACATTTCTTTCCTTTTACTGTAACTGGATATTGTACCTGTAACAAAAAACACAACAATAATTCTTACTCATAAGAAGAATGCAAATTAAATTTTTGTACTTATCTGGATTATTCTAATTTAAGCTATGGTCCTCCCAACCATCAAGTGAGGCGATCTCACTTTCTGCTGTGACCTCAGGATAGCCAATCCAATCAATTTCAAAAATTCTATTTTTTCTCAGGTTTTCCTTGAGTTTTTCCACTGGTCACAACTAGCTCTGGAAATCCTCAACCCTTTTTTTTCTTACTAGCACAGAACCCCTACTCTTCCTCTGGGATTCATTTTTATCCTCAGAGAAGTAGGTAACTGTTTTCCAACTGTCCCCAACCACCTCCAATTCTTGGAAACATTTTCACTAACAGCTTTATGTATATTTCAAAGATTTCCTTTCATTAATTAATTATTCCTAATTAATTTATTAGAAAAGAATTTTTTTTTTTAAACAACAGTGATTATTTGAGTCTTTCTTTCGTGACAAATAATAAACAAATTGTCTTTTAACTAGCTAGCACTAGTTAACTTTAATGAAGTTGTCACATTTTGAAACTTGATAAAACTTTTGATAAAAAGATGTTGGGTATTATTTTTTTCATTTTTTTTAGAGAAAAGTGAAACCTCTTATTATTGATTTTCTTTTTTTCTTAAATGATTCTTTTTTATTCCAATTTTGGTATGTTTCCCATCAAAAACTAATTGAGCTGAGAGATAAGCTCCAACCTAGTATGCTAGAGATGTTGTAATGTTTAACATTTTGGCTTGTCAAAATAAAACTAATAGATTCTATGCTATGTAGCATTTAAACCATGAAAAGACACGGAATCTTTCATGCAGGGTTCATTGGAAATATTAGATTAAAATTGCTTAATAATTCATGGTTATATTAATTAAAGATCATTTGTTATTATAATAATTAATTACTCATCGTGAAACCCTGAAACTATTTGCAAGACTCATTTTGAAACACTGAACATTTTGAAACATTGAACTTAAGTTAGAATCATTCAACGTGCAAAGTCTACAGTGTGTTTGTGTTGATTAGTTGTAGAATCAAATTAAAGATCAGGTTCAACTTTTATTTGTTTCTCAAATTAAGCTATCATGAAGAATTTATGTTTTGTTTCCCAAATTAAGTTCACATGAAGAATTTTTTTTAAACTTATAATATAAATGAAAGTTTGCACATATTGTAAATGGTTGTTTGGAAAATATTGGTATGCAAAATTGTGAAAATCTTGATTACTATTTTAAAACTATATATTTTAAATGTAAGATTTAGATTTTTTTATTACAAATTTTGTGCTTTAAAAATGAATAATTTTTTGTAAGTCATTACTTTGAATGTAATAAAATTTATTGAGTTGAAAATTTTATAAATAAAAAAATTATGAATATTTGTGTTATTAAAAGGATATTCGAACTTATATAATTGATTTCCAATTCTAAAATTTAACTATGACCTTAGAATTTATTTTTGAGTATGTATTTAAGAGTAGGTGGGCTATATAATTGATTTCCAATTTTAAAATTTAATTATGACCGTAGAATTTATTTTTGAGTATGTATTTAAGAGTAGGTGGGCTCTATTTTTTACAAGATGATTTTCCCAAATCTTCTATTCCTTCAATGTATCTTTGCATTTTTAAAAACAACTACTAATTATTATTTCAATACTTTCAATACTCAGCATACTATGGTCGTGTTGTTTGGTGCGACAAAATTTGCATTTTTAAAAACAACTACTAATTATTATTTCAATACTTTCAATACTCAGCATACTATGGTCGTGTTGTTTGGTGCGACAAAATTTGCATTTTTAAAAACAACTACTAATTATTATTTCAATACTCAGCGTACTATGGTCGTGTTGTTTGGTGCGACAGAATCTTTGTTTGGTAAGGCAAGTGCCGTTGCCATAGGTAAGACAGTACCATCGGTCTGAAATTTCTGAGTGTATGGGCGAATTATGAGTTTGGATTGTGTAAATCTTAATGATTCAAATCTGCACTTTCAATAAGTTTTTTAAAATTCCAACTAAAAAATTTTGAATTTGGATTGTGTGATTTCAACTTGATGGATACCTATATTTCCAATAAGCACATTGATCAGATAAATTCTAATTCGAACTGATAGAAATCATAGAAATCTATCTAGCGAATTCATTTTTTAATTTAGGATAAGAAAGATTCAAATCTTAAATCATTTAGAAAATGAATTGTGTGTAAATATATTATACAATTACAATTGGCTCATATATGTAAATTATTATTTTTATGCTTTTAAAATTAATGATTTTATTTTCACATAATATTATCTCATAATTTATAATTGTATTAAATAAATGTAAAAAATTAAAGTGAATTTAAAAATTATAAAAATATTTTATAATTGAAATTTTATAAATTGATATTAAGAATATGTCATTTTTTATTTATAGTTATACCATAAAGAATATGTCATTTTTTATTTATGGTTACATTCTTAATTGTCTTTCTTATTTATTTATTTATTTATATGTATTTTATTTTTTTATATTTTATTTATTTATTTATTTTATATATTTTTTTTATATATTTTTTAAATAAATAAATAAGCAATTATAATAAAATAATATTAATAATAATTAATTAACTATATTAATAAAATAAAAAGATTTGTATATATAATTTGTTGAGATTTTCTGTTTTAATAAAATAGTCAAAAATCTCATTAGGTGACAAAAATTAGGAATTAGTTCCTAGATTAGCTCCAGGTTGTTGGGGAGGGAGTTAATGCATCCTAAATTTGTGTTGAGAGGATTTATGAGGCTGTTAGATTCTCCTGCTATATAACAGGTATCCATACGTTTGTTTTGAATGAGTGAGGGTGTGTGAGAACTGTAATCTCCTGTTTGAATTAATAAGATTGCCATTGCCCTGTTGTGTGGACGTAGCCCAGGAGGTTTGGGTGAACCATGGTAAAACTCCTGTGTCTCTTATGTGATGTGTTTTTCTGCTGTGTGTTAATTTAATGTTTGCGCTGTGTTAAACTCCAACAATTGGTATTAGAGCGTTTTGTTGGAGTATGGCTGCGGAAGGCGCGTTTCTGTGATTGCTGCGTAGCATTGTGTTAAGGACCTGCGTGCTGGAGGTGGAGCGGTTGGGCTGCATATTGCTGGGGCTGGCGCTGGGCTGCTCCGTTGACCGTGGACTGAGCACAGTTTGAAACAAACGAAACCGGAAGCGTGGTGCTGCTGAGCCATCTGCGTGGAGAAGTCCGTATGCCTTTAAACGCTGACAGTGTTTATACCGATGCTTTTATGCCTTTGAACGTCATTTAAAAATCTTGACTCTGTGCGCTGAAAACCGAATGGAGAGTGGATTTTTTTTCGATTAAGCGCGTGCTGGTGTCGGAGGTATGGTCCACGTTATAAAAATCTTGCATCGATTTTGAAATGGTGGGTACGCTGCCATATAATTTAAGTTTGGTAAATCAATATTTCGTTTTGAACGTTTTGAAAGGTTTTGAAATGGAACGTATGCCATTTTTTTTTTTAAAGTGTTGTTTCATAAGTGTTGAAATGGAACGTATGCCTTTAAAAGGAGATTTATATGAAGTGTCAAATAAATCGATATATATCGATTTAAAAGAGGCTTTAAAAGTATAAAATCGATTTGTATTATATTTTTAAAATCGATATTTTTTAAATAATCGATATAAATGGGCTTTGTTTTAATTTGTAATATGCCATTTGTATATGGTATTTAGGCCCTTTTTTAATTGTAATTTAAATCGATTTGTAATTTGAATTACCATTGCATATGGTATGAAAGGTGAAAGTTTTTTTTTTTTTTTTAAAAAAAACATCGATTTATATAAATCGATTTGAGAGCTTTGTATGAAGTGAAAGGCATTTTTTAAAGGCAAGGTCAAGGATAAATTTTTTTTTTTAAAGACAGTGAGAGGCACTTAAAGGAAGGCAAGGGCGTTTTTTTTTTTTAAAGGCATTTTTTAATTAAAAGGGCATTCTTTATTTGAAAATTGGTTCTGGAGATTACTGTGTTTTTTGCTGAAACAAGATGGCGAAAACTCAAAATGCCCGGTTTGAAATTGAGAAGTTCAATGGCAAAAACAACTTCGAGATCTGGAAGGTAAAGATGCACGATATGCTGGTTCAACAAGGCGTGGCAAAAGCACTGTTGGGGAGGAGCAAAAGGCCTTCTTCCATGACGGAGGATGAATGGGTTGAGTTGGATGACAGAGCTCTGAGCGCAATTCGGTTATGTCTGGCAGATGACGTTCTGTTCAACATTGTGTCAGAGAAGACCGCCGCAGGCTTGTGGATAAAGCTTGAAAAGCTCTACATGACGAAATCCTTGAAAAATCGGATTCTCCTGAAGCGGCAGCTTTATGGTTTGCGGATGAAGGAAGGTACCTCGATTACTGACCATCTGAATGTTTTCAATACTCTATTGGTACAATTACAAAGTCTAGATGTAAAATTTGATTCAGAGGATAAGGCAATAACTCAATTGTACATTGCAGATAGTAAGATGTCGGCTTTGTTACTTCCATAAACCCGGTAATGCGGTAACCAGGTTGAAATGATGGAGTTTAGACCATGTTATTACGAGGAGACGAGGAAGAGTCGAATCGACACCTCTACATCAGAGGCAATGATGGCTAAAAGAGGTCGTTCTAGAAAAGACGCTCAGGTAAGAGCGCGGCGATTCCGTTCAAAGTCGAAGGAAGAAAAAATGAAGTGCGGTTTTGTGGCCAAAATGGAGACACTTGAAGAAGAGCTGCGGAAAGACGGCAAACGAGAGAAGAAAAGGAGATAAATGAGAGAAGAAGGAGGCAAATGCGACAGATACAGGTTCGGCATCTGGTTCAGGTATGAGCGACGAAGTGTTGTCTGTTAATATGTCAAATCATGATCAACATTGGTTGTTAGATTCCGGTGCATCAAACCACATGTGTATTCATAGAGAATAGTTTAAGACGTATAGATCAGTTAATGATGGAGTCGTGTACATGGGTAATGATGTCACATCTAATATTGTTGGGATAGGAAGCATACAACTGCAAATGTTTGATGGCACAACTAGAATATTAACAGATGTGAGACATGTTCCAGACTTAAGGAAAAATCTAATTTCTTTAGGAGCATTGGATACGAATGGATATAAAACTGTAATTAAAGGTGGAGTTATGAAAATCTATAAAGGTATTTTACTAGTAATGAAAGCTAAGAAAGTAGGAAATCTGTTTCAGTTAGAAGGAAGAACAGGGTCAGTTCATGTGTCTACTGTGTCTGAACATGACGGTAGTTCCATTCGCCTATGGCATCAAAGGTTGGGCCATATGAGCGAAAGAGGGTTGAAAATTTTGGCTGATCGCAAGTTACTTCCTAATCTAAGATCTGGAAAGTTAGATTTCTATAAGCATTGTCTGTTTGGCAAACAAAGTAAACAAAAATTTAAAACAGGCAAACATACTAGTAAAGGCATACTTGATTATATTCATTCAGATGTTTGGGGTCCAGCTCCTACAGCGTCATATGGTGGTTCGTCGTATTTTGTATCATTTATTGATGACTTTTCTAGGAAGGTGTGGGTCTACATGTTGAAAAGAAAGTCTGATGTTTTTTCAGTTTTCAAGCAGTTTAGAGCATTGGTAGAAAACAACACTGGTAGAACAATAAAATGTTTAAGAACTGACAATGGTGGTGAGTTTACTTCCAAGGAGTTTGACAGCTATTGCAAGGATGCGGGGATCGAGAGACATAAGACCACGGTTTATACTCCTCAGCAAAATGGAGTTGTTGAACGCATGAACAGGACTCTTCTAGAGAGAGCAAGGAGTATGCTGAGTAACGCCGGGTTGCAAAAGGAGTTGTGGACGGAAGCAGTGGCAACAACTTGTTATGTGATAAACCGATCTCCATCAACGGCGATAGACTGCAAGATTCCGCAAGAGGTATGGAAAGGACACCCTTGTGACTATTCTAAACTCAGAGTGTTTGGTTGTGATGCATATGCTCTAGTGCCTAAACATCGGCGAACTAAGTTAGATCCAAAGTCTAAAAGGTATATCTTTGTTGGGTATGGTGTTGGAACAAAGGGATATAGATTGTGGGATCCTACTACCCGCAAAATCATCATCAACAGAGATGTAAATTTTGATGAATCCTCTCTTGTACAGTTTGATGTAGACAGTAAATTGAAACAGGATGATGTATTTGATTTTGAGCACATTCAGTTTGACAGCACTTCTAATGATAATCATGATGACCATAGTTCATATACTAGTCATGAACAGGTTTCAGAACATGAACAGGGTTCAGGTTTAGATCATGAACATGTCTCAGATACTGATCGGCAAGAAGTTCCTACAGATGGTACTCAGCCAGAAACAGCCTTAAGGAGGTCGACAAGAATCAAACGGCCACCGAGAAGGTATGATGATTATGTTACTTCAGTTGCATTTACTGCTAATGACAATGAACCTCTGTGCTATCAGGAAGCAATAGAAGGTTCGAATAGTGACAAGTGGAAAGCAGCCATGAAGGACGAAATGATGGCCTTGAGTAAGAATGGCACATGGGATCTGGTTGAGCTTCCGAAAGACAGGAAAACTGTGGGGTGTAAATGGGTTTACAAGTTGAAACGGGGTGTGAATGATACGGAGGACAGGTACAAAGCGCGACTGGTTGCAAAAGGGTTTTCTCAGAAAGCAGGCATAGATTTTCATGAGATTTTTTCACCAGTTGTTAAAATAGTTTCAATTCGAATTGTGTTAGCTTTAGTTGCTTTGTTTGATTTAGAGTTACAACAACTAGATGTTAAGACTGCTTTTCTACATGGAGATCTAGATGAGGAAATTTATATGGAACAACGAGAGGGGTTTGTTCAGCATCGCAATAAGAAATTTGTCTGCAGGCTCAAGAAGTCATTATATGGCCTGAAGCAGTCGCCTCGGCAGTGGTATAAGAAGTTTGATTCTTTCATGTTGAGTCAGAAATATGTTAGAAGTGAATATGATCATTATGTGTATTTCAAGCAATTGAAAAATGGCATGTTCATTATCTTAGTGTTGTATGTTGATGATATGCTTTTAGCAAGAAAAAGCATTGATGAAATCAACAGGTTGAAGACTCAGATGGCAAGGACATTCGATATGAAAGATCTAGGAGCAGCAAGACAGATTTTGGGCATGGAGATTTTCAGAGACAGGAGTAATGGTAAGTTGTGGCTATCACAACAGAAGTATGTTGAGAAGATACTTTTGAGGTTTGGTATGAATAATGTGAAGCCTATGTCAGTCCCTTTCGCTTCCCATTTCAAGCTTTCTTCGGGTTTATGTCCTAATACAGATGAAGAAAAGGATTATATGTCTCGAATTCCATATGCTAATGTAGTAGGATGTTTGATGTATGCGATGGTTTGTACTCGACCAGATATTTCACATGCAGTTGGGGTTGTCAGCAGGTACATGGCAAATCCGGGTAAAGAACACTGGTCAGTAGTGAAATGGGTGCTTCGGTATTTGAGAGGCACAAGTAGTCATTGTATCACTTACAATAAAAGCAGTGAATATGTTTGTGGATATGTTGATTCTGATTTTGCAGGTGATTTGTATTTGGATAGAGATCCAACAAATGTGTCTTTACTCTTGCGAGGGTGGAGCTATTATTTGGATGTCAATAGAGCTCTCTGGCTCTTATTGCACTTTCCCTCACCAGCATAGCTCATTACGCTTCTCATGCTTGGCATTTGGTGAGTTTGCTTAGTGAGTTTGGTAGGTTCTGAGGACAACATCAGTTTGCTTTGTGATAGTCAAAAGTGCAATGTATTTAGCCAAAGAATCGGTATATGGTAATTCAAAGCATATTCCATTAAGTACCATTTCAAACTAGTTATCCTTTGAAAGGGAATCTCTCTTGAGCTTGAAAAGGTGCATACCAAGGAAATCTGTGCAGACATGTTCACGAAACCAGTTTTGTTGGAGAAGCTGCGTTGGTGTTTGGCTTCTCTTGGCTTGCAGAAAAGATAAAATAATAATAACAGGGCATCAGGCTAATTGTTGTCAAGGTGGAGATTGTTGAGATTTTCTGTTTTGAATAGAATAGGAAAAATCTCAGTAGGTGACAAAAATTAGGAATTAGTTCCTAGATTAGCTCCAGGTTGTTGGGGAGGGAGTTAATGCATCCTAAATTTGTGTTGAGAGGATTTATGAGGCTGTTAGATTCTCCTGCTATATAACAGGTATCCATACGTTTGTTTTGAAAGGAGATGAGGTCTGTAGAGACGCAATCTCTGTTTGAATTAATAGGAATTGCCATTGCCATTCTGTGAATAGCTAGGAAGTTTGGTGAACCACGGTAAAAGCAACGTGATATTTTATGTGCTTGATTGTCTTGTGTAATTCTTAATGAATTTATTTGTGTTTATTCCAACATAAATTAAACTATTAAATAGAACTAGTCGGTATTAATTTCAAAGTCAAACTAGCCGGTAGGATTTTATTAAATAATTAAATTAATAGGACTAACCGTTATTAAATTTCAAAGTCAAATTAGATGTTATTCTAACTTCTTTGCCATTTGTACATGTATTTAAAGTCAACGACCGGATCTGATCTCTCACTTAGTCCTGATGATGAACCACATTGGTTGGTTCGAAACGTGTTGACATTGTTCATTGTAATGTGATTATTACCAAAAGATTTATTCATAATTTAACGATGGATCACAGAAGCCAAAAATATTTAAATTAGTTTTTTTAATAGATATTCAATAAAAAAACACTTAATCAAATAATAAATTAAAATATATTCTAATTTAGTTCAATAACTAAGAAAACCATTTCAATTTTGTTTTAATTCATAATATATCAAATATCATAAATAAATAAAATTGAAATAAATCTATATTTGTGAAAATATAAACAATAATTATTGCTTAAATTTAAGCGTCATACATATATATTCATCACCACCACACTTGTAAGAAAAAATCACATTATCATTTTTTTTAAAATCAAACATTTAGATGAAGAGATTGAATTGAAATTAATAATATACCCTATTTTCAGTAATTAATTAATTATATATATGGA
The DNA here is from genome assembly GCA_034641835.2 of Pinus albicaulis. Classification (NCBI taxonomy): domain Eukaryota; kingdom Viridiplantae; phylum Streptophyta; class Pinopsida; order Pinales; family Pinaceae; genus Pinus; species Pinus albicaulis. The sequence goes on along the minus strand of JAXQQM020059220.1, from coordinate 6,315 downwards.
AAGATTTGGTTAAAATTAATAATATAACCTATTTTCCGTAATTAAATCAAATATTTAGACAGAAAACTTAGATTGAAATGAATGATATATTATATTTTCTGTAATATTATTTCTTTATTTATTTTTCTTTAAATCAAATACTTAAACAAAAATTTAAGTTAAAATTAACAATATACAATATTTCCCTAATATTATTGTTCGTAATTTGAAATTTGTAAATTTCCAATAGTCATCCATCATATGCATTTACTTGGAATCTCTTGGGTTCTGATATTTCTACCCATACTCAACTATAAGGGTTCTCATATTTCTAACCCATACTCAATTGACGAACTAGAAACTAATTTCATTGTGATATTGTAACGTCCCTTGGACACTCGTAAAATATTTTTAATTATGGTATGTAATACACTTAACTTTGGAAGTTTTGGTAAAAATGATATAATTACTAGTATAAATTTTATTATCATTTTTATTAAGAAAAGTTAGAATTCCAGTTGATGTAAAAATAAACTCTTGATAATTGTGCATTGATTTTTGCAAACTCTTGATAATTGTGAATTGATTTTTGCAATGGCCAGTGAAAACAGGTAAGAGGTGGGAGATTAAAAAAAAAAATTGAAGTCACATTTTTTTCTCCTTCTCCTTCTTCTATGTACTGAGGTATCGTATTTCTAGAAATGGTCGCCATGGGTTATTAGGCAGCGACTATTACAGCCTCCACTCTCCCACACTCATTCATTATATCTAAAAACTAACAACGCAGTTGTTAATACAACATCATTGTTCTTCATTACTAGCGCTCGTTACTGCTAAGGATATAATTTTATATTATTTCCATGGTCAAAATAAAGCATCGCAGCCACTAAGGAAAAGTTTTTACCAACGGGGAGATACGAGAAGAGAAGAAAGGGGAGATCATCATCCTTTGTTCTGTGGATTTTAATGGCTGCAAGAATGTTAAGTTAAAATGCGCCTTTTAAATTATCTAAGAGGGGATCACTCCAGCAGTGCCTTCCTTCAACCTCTAGTTTATTGTATACTTACTTTCAACACAAAATAGTATGGATAATGTGAAGGGAAGTGGAGCATTTTTAAGTCAAACTTATCATTTTGTTTCAAAAAATAAATATTCTTATGGTTTTTATTGAAAAAAGAGTTTTTATACCAATTTTATTATGTTCTTAGAAAAAATGAATATTAACTTCATTTATATAATTTAAGCATAGTGTAAAAGATAGATAATTTAGCTTGTCTCTATATATGATATTGTATATGCATTTCATGTAAGAAAATATAGGATGTTTGTTCCCTTTAAAAGGGATTTCCTACAGATGTATGAAATGATAAGGAAATGTAAGTTATTTTCTTGAAAATGAATATAGATTAAGAGGGTAATTCTTGAAGATATTTCATGGGTTGGGAGATAAGTTAATGACTTTTTCTTGGAAAATAAATCATGAGGAACCCATATTAGTTTCTCATAATCTTTTATTTGGGAAAGATTATGTTGAATCTTGTGTGAAAATAATACTTGCTTATTGGAAAAATATTATGTTGTTTTATATATGTTCTTACCTGAAAAGAATAACCTCTTGAAAAGATTACATGGCTAGATAAATTATGTCAACTTCTTGATTTAAGTATATTAAAGGTTAAGTTAACTTTGTTAGTGTTGCCTAGTTTTTATGCATAAAAGTGGTTATCTATGGTAATTTCTTAGAAGAGAAGTATGAGAAACTTGCATGTAGAAATATAGAGAAACAAAGTTATATTAGCGTCTTTTTGAAGAAGAAGTATGTATTTGTTTACATGAAAACAATAACTAAATGATGGTAGAATTCTAAAGAAGGGAATATGTTGTGCATATATTAAAGAAGAGTTATTATGATAAGCTCTAGCATGGGCAAATCATAGCCATTGTCTTATAGAGATATGTTTTTTGCATGGATAGAAGAAATATTCACTTATAATGTTGCTTTAAGAAAAATTAGCCATTGTGTTATAAAGATATGTTCTTTGCATGGATAGAAGAAATGTTGACTTATAATGTTTCTTTTAAAAAAATTGTGAGTACTTTATGCTATCATAACTATTATATTAGTTTCTTTTGAAATAAGACCATGTATATGCATGCAATATTTGTATTAGCTTTAGTTGGAAATAATATACATATTTGTATTGGGAAAATATAGCATGTTGTGTTATTTTATATTGGAAAAGATTGTTAGTATAATATTTGAAAATGAACACATGTATTTGTATGCTTTATTGCATTAGTTTTACAGAAAAGAGAACATGTGTTTGCATGCTTTGTTGTGTTAAGCATTCATTTAGGAAGACTTTTTTGGAAACTATATGCATTTGCATGCATGGGAACAACATTTGTTGTGTTAGCTTTCTTTACATGCACTAAAGTAATAGCTTAAGGGTTAGTTAATTTGATTAACTTTATGTAATTCGCATGTACGAAGATAACTGATATACCAGTTTCTTTTAAAGAAAGGTCTAGAGAGTTGTAGTGATTTGTCTTGCAAGAATGTATGCTTATGTGAGGAAAATATTAGTTAATATTTTATAGACATCCTTTGATGGTTACATGCTTCTAAGAATGTTGTTCAATGTTGTTAAAGGAAACATGTCGTGATATTATGCTTGCATGTCATGAGTATAAATGAATAGATGGAGAAGCATCACTAGTATAGATTTGTGAATGGGTTGATGTAACCTCCTACTATAATTTTACTTATTATTATATAAACTTGTTATGACACATTCTCAATGAATAACGAATGGGGCATTCGTTAATAATACGTTTTAAATGTGAAGTTGGGTTACACTTTTTGCCATTTTTGAGAAATATTTTTTTATTTTTTTATTTTTATTTATTTATTTATTTATTTTTCAGCTTTCTGCAACCCAAAACAATTTTTCTATTTAGAATTTCATTTTGCGATAAAACTAAAAGTTGTCAGTAATTTTATTAGCTTTCTATTACTTATTTTTTGGAATTTTTTTATACACATTTGATATATCAACTTAGCATTTCCTTGAGTGCGTGTTTTTTAATAATCAAAGGATTCATAAGAAACAAAATGTATTCTTTGAAAACTTTGTGTTTTTAAGAAACAAAATGTGTTACAACAATCTAGACAGAGTCTACTTCAGTTTTGTTATATTTAAAGAACCAACTGATGTATATCATAATTACTAGAATTTTTTGAACTGATCCAATATCAAAAAACTGTATATTTTGAATATGTTTTGCGACACATTAAATTTCTCAACATATAAGTTATAAATCAAAAATCTAAAAACTACCCATTACAGATGGCAGACCAATGTAATGCACCATAATTTTTTCAATTTTTTTTACAGTGTATTTTGGAAGATACAAAATATTGATTTCACTTAATCATAATGACCTTCAGAAATTGTTTGCACCCATTTTATTACAAAATTAATTCAAATTATTCAATATTTATGAAATTCCATAAAAGTTATATTTCTTAAAAGTAGATTGAATTCTACAAATGCTTGTCTTGGTTCCGACAGTTAATTTAGAATGTTTCATGGAGTTTAATTAGTCCAAAGTTGAAGAAATGTATTCAAAGCTTGGCTCTGCGTAATTTCAGATGTGTTAGTTCGACCAAAATTTTAAATAAAGTGCAGCCGAATTGTTTTTTTGTGTCGACAGTCCATCAAGTCTAATGACACAAAAGTTCGGCTAAATTTCTTACTAAAGTTCGGCCGAACTTTTACTTGACTTTCCATCAGCTAGAAAATACAACGAGACCCCTAAAAAAAAAACATTTCGCGGCAATATAAGTTGACGTAAAAGCATTCATTATTTTCACATAATTTGGCACATTTATTCATTTGGTCTGATTTTGCAAATGATTTTTTTGGGTTTAAGTACTTTTTGGCATAACATTCAAAGGACATTTCTTGGAGGTATGTGATACATTTTTTGGATGTTTTTTGAGCTTTATTTTTTTTAAGGTATTTTGTTTTTAGAGGTTTTGGGCTTAATTTTCATTTTTTTTTTAAGTATTTTGTTTTTAGAAGTTTTGGGTTTAATTTTCATTGTTTTTTGAGGTTTTGGGTTTAATTTTCAAAGGAAATTTTTTTGGATGTATTTTGTTTTTAGAGGTTTCTGAGCTTAATTATTAAAAATTATGAGAGAGCAGAAATGCACAGGAATAACACACAATAATAATTTCTATATTAAATCACACTAATACATTACAATATTTATAGTGCTACTGAGATCCAACTAATTCCACTCTTGGAGGGAGTAGTTGAGAGAATTTCTCAACATCCTCCAACAAACCAAACCAATCCATAATCTGTAGTATGCATCATAAATGAGGCATTATCTTAACACCCCCCCTTAATGCCTACATTACAGAAATGGAGAACACACTAAATCAATACAAACATTTGTTTGCCCTGGTCTTCATTAACATTTGTACCCACTCTGAGATCTCATAGACAATGCTCTTTTCTCCACCATTTTCGAGCTACCATTCAACCCATTTAAAATACATTTGTTTATGACCAGCAATAATGAACTTTGCAAGATCAATAATATTGACAACTCAGCTCGTCGGGGCTTCCGCGATAAGAGCTGACAAGTGATGAACCATCCTATGGACCAATCACCATCTATCGGATATTTCGCTTTCAACTATCCATAAATGGCTAGGCAAATGGTCTGAATACTGAATGTGTTCAAGAGCTAATCTAACAACTTGACCTGCTTCACACAAATGGATCTCATACTGTAACCTGTAACTGATGCTATTGGCCTGTAGCACAACAATATCAGCATATAACAAATTCACACAATCAAATTAGCCAATTATTCTCTCGTCCCTATAGAACATAGAGAACGACTAATTTAAATAATGCTAAATTGTTCATAGTTGGTTCTGCACTATACAAATCTCACAATAATAAATATAAGCTTAAACTCACAAAATCCAACTTAAATAAAACCATTAGCATGACCATTTCTCATGCAGTGAACCTCGTCCAACAGCAAATTAATGGATTTAAACTACACCTCTGCCATCACACTTTCAAAGCCCGGCAATATGTACTTCATATGCAGAATACCAGGCCACATTCCAAGTTTTTGAAGAACAAAGCTAACCATACTCGGCAGATTATCAATAAGCGCAATTATACATTTGATGATGCAACACTGTAGCGTTCAATAAAGCCAGCTCGAGATAATGAAAGTAATCAAGTGAGGAACGAACAATGAGTGAGGTGAGATACAGCGCACATCCGTGGTTGCTTCCTTTACGCGTCCACTCTGCTGAGCTTGCACGCAACTGGAAAATTATTACTGATACGATGGGACCCTCTACTTCTTATCCATTTGGCTCTTTGCAACGAAGATGCTTGTTCAGCGGTATAGCTTATTCAGAAACCACAATTCTTCTTCTGTTACAGAACGTTGGATGCCCTCTTTAGTGTTTGGATTGAACTGCGAGGTGCTCTTGTTGACCCTAATTTCTGCATTGCCGTGTCGAGTGGAGAAGAATCTTATTCCTGCTCTGGCAATATAACTCCCAATGCAAATGTTGGATAGCTCGAGATAATACTAAGTCCTCAAATGCCGCGGCTCAGATCTTTGACAGGATCTTTGAACAAAAATACAATGCATTTTTGTGCACTACGAGAAAAGAAACCATTGCGCATCATCTGCCCTCTGCAGCGCACACCATCATGCGAGCGAAGTTCTTAGAGTAATCGCCCCCTTTTAACGGGAAGTGTAAAGAAAACGCGTTGTCCAGAATCCGTAAATGCTGTATGCTAACCTGCCACTGCCACTCTACACCCTGTCAGTATATGCCATATGAAAATGCACAATATGTCATAATACCTATCTAATCTACTTATGTACAGAAATTCTCTCTCAAATTATTTCATTTTCTTGGGCACTCCCGTGAGGGATTAAGCCCAATTAGGCTCTGATACCATATTAAAAATTATGAGTGAGCAGAAATGCACAGGAATAACACACAATAATAATTTCTATATTAAATCACACTAATACATTACAATATTTATAGTGCTGCTGAGATCCAACTAATTCCACTCTTGGAGGGAGTAGTTGAGAGAATCTCTCAACATCCTCCAACAAACCAAACCAATCCCTAATCTGTAGTATGCATCATAAATGAGGCATTATCTTAACCAATTCCTAATCTGTAGTATTTTGTTTTTAGAAGTTTTGGGCTTAATTTTCATTGTTTTTTGAGGTTTTGGGTTTAATTTTCAAAGGAAATTTTTTTGGATGTA